>VWZW01003146.1:418652-435941 GCA_013397115.1 Edolisoma coerulescens
AGAACAATCCCACCGAGCAAAAAGAAGCAAAACCCAACTCTGAAACAGCCCTGGGGGAGAGTCGCTCGCCCAGACTTGCTGTAATTACCCTCCTACTGCTGGATACAAAGCTCTTGGCTTGGCCCTCTCATAAAGCTGGAAGAAGGAAGGTGAAAGAAATATTTAAAAAAAAATATCCCGAAGGGTCAAAACAACCTTTTAACTTGTCAACTAACAAGTTCAAACAGGACTGCAAGTACTGCTTTCCATAGCTTCCAGGGAGAGACATCCAGACCAGTCATCTGAGCTCAAGTCCTCCAGGCCCTTTCAGTTCTTTTGACAGCCAGAAAAATCAAGGTAAAGGTATTGGCAATCTGTGCCAAAACCACTTCCCGGCAGGAGCAGCAGCCTGGACACCGCGCTCCGGCACAAGAACCGGAGCTGCCGAGCTCCAGCCCCAGCTCCATCACCCCTCGGGCACACCGTGCTGCCTTGCAGAGCGCTGCTCTCCACGTCCTGCCCTGGAACTCAGCCCTTCATCACCTCCTCTTCCCCGCCTGCGTGTGCCCCACCATGGCCCTGCCAGCTCACATCCACGGCCCGGCCACGGGGCAAAGCTGGGCTGTTCCTCTCCCCTGTCCTCTTGCACCTTTGCAAACGGTTCAGCCAAACCAAGGCAAACCCCCAAGAACAACACTGATTTAAGAGCCCTGCTCCCTGCGGACCCGGGCTGGCACGGCTCTAGCGTGAGCTTGTTTGAGCATCGCCCAGCAGCCAAAGCACAAAGCCATGAGCCAGGCAGGGAGGGAAAAGCCAAGGGACCCCACAAGTTCTGCCTTCACTTGTTAATTTACAGGAAAATCTAAGTCTGCTCCGATACAACCTTCTCCTGAGGCTGCTCAGCCATACATGGCCTCCAAGTAACCAGTGAGCTCCTGAAGCAGAGAAAAAGCAGCATCCACAGAGCTTCTGGTGCTTATTTCAGTAAATTCACAGCTTCCTCAGCTCCCCTTGGCTTCGTGTACCAGGTCTGTACACCACTCACACCACCCCAGTGCTGCTGCTGCTGAAACCACTGGCAGAAAACTTTCTAAAAACTCACTTTTATTGCTTGAAATGTTGGCTGCCTTCCCTCCGCTGCCGTGGTCCTCATCGCCGGCAGTGGGGATGTCCTGATGGAGTCCAGCACAGCAGAGGCTGAAGGATGCTCCTCTGCCCTTGACTTGGAGGCTATTTCACGTGCCCTTCAATACCCCAGAGTAATCCTTCCCAGTCAGAGACTGATGAATCCACCTGAAGAAGGACCAAAGGAGCCTGGAGGTGCCTCCCCGAGAGCCCCAGTGGTGCTGAGCCCCTGCTCTGTCCCAAGAGACCCTTAGAGGAGTCGCTGGTCTGGTTTAAAGGTTGGGATGGGTTTGACAGGTCTGTCCTTGGTGCATCTGTAGGGACACATTTACAGCACAGCCCACGACAAAGCTGATTTTCAGGTTCTGAAGTGATTAGAGAAAGGGTCCAATGAGGACTTTTCTGTGTCTGCTTCCTGTGTTTTTCTTTTCGGCTTCTTACACAATATTTACAAGGGAAAAAAGGTGTCTGAAGCAGCAGCTTAAAAACACAAGCATTTCTGTAAATCCTCCTCCCACTTCCAAGATCGTATCAACAAAAGAAAGGAGGAGGCAGAAAAAAACCCCATAAATAGGAGTTTCACATTGACAGGGTCCCTTTGAACAACTTTCAAAGAGCTCCACTACCTGTTCTCCCATTTGATTTTGTTTTTTCAGAATATCTACAGCATGTTCCTCCAGGTACCAAAGGAATCCACCAGCCCAGGTCCCTTTTCTGAACCGTTCCCTGAAGAAAGCACCCCTGGGTCAGCAGCTCTTCCGATGTCTGCCCAGGAGCGTGGCTGTGCCGGGATCTGTTTCAAGGTTTGCTCAGTGGACGAGGGGCTGCACCTTGATGCTGAAGATCCTGGAGCTACTCCCAGCCCAACTGCAGGTCTGCAGTGGCTGCTCCCCCCTTCAAGGCAGAGGTTTGCCTTCCACCAAGGATATCCAGCGTGGAGAAGAGCTGAGCCTTTCTCTTGGGTGGGGTCATTTTGAGTGAAAGCAAGTAGAAATCCTGAGCCCACACCAAATTTTGGCATTTGAAGTCATTTAAAGCATCGCAGCCCTTGGCTGGATGCCATAACCTTATTTTTAGATGAGCACTTCCAGGTATTGACCTTCCACACTCAGTACTTGTAAGGACAGGTAAAGCAAGGAGAGTCCCCAAATCTCATCACAAACAGATTGCAGAGACCAGGGAGAAATCACCCACTAAACCAAAGAATTTGTGCCCCATCAGAGTCAGGAAATCCTTCATTTATTAACCTAAATCCAAGCCAGGAATTTCACACACAACCTTTGTGGTGCCGGGGGTCTGCTAAGGCTCACAGCGGCCTGGCAGCTGCAGCTTCCCCAAGCAAATTCCAAGGCCAAGGTTGATGCAATGCCTACAGACATTCCTCTCCATCCGTCAAAACAGAAAATAAAATTAAAAATCAACCTGCATGAGAGAGGCAGCCCAGGGACCTGCTCAGCTGATGCTGCAAGTGACAGTCAAGTCCAAGGGACAATCAAGTTTTGGATTATGATGGGAAAGAAGAGCTGCATATACATGAGCACAAACCGTAAATAAACTGGAAATAAATCCCATGGATATGGTGACAGCAGCCCACAGACAGATCTTTACAAATTGCCTTTTACAAGGAAATACCATTATATCAGGGTTTATGGGCCTCCCTGAGATGGGCACAGGCAGAGCTGTAAATACTGCCACGGCAGCCATTAGGCAAAAGGCAAATCCATGAGGAATTTCTCGGTGCCAACAGCACGGCTCCGCTCCTCAACAGCAGGGCGGGGTGGGGAAGAGGAAAGGAACACGATCCAGCACTCCCAGGCAGCAGGAAGCACTGCTGGGCAAGGGCTTTTTCCATTATACATCCATCATGCCAGCCCATGTGAACCGAATTCCCGCTTTACCCTTTCCACGGTGAGCGAACTGCCCAAATCCTTCTGCCTCAGTTTCCCCCTGTGCTGCATGAACAGAGGATGCTGAAGAGCTGTTTAACACCACCAAGTATCTAATTCGCCAAAGATGTTTAAGTGCCTTAAAGATTTCTGAAGGAGCTGCTATAGGAAGGCATTAATTTAAATATCTAGTGGCACAGAACATAATGCCAGGCAGATTTTCTTCCATTCTTTTATAATAGCTTAATAATCCTCAAAATAGTTTCATTGTTAATACTCCTGTTGTGTATTTTATTAGGGCTTTTTTAAATTGTAAAGTAAGGTAAACACTCCACATTTCTCTAACACCTACCGAAGAGCTTCTCAGAAAGAATTACTTAATCTTCACAAACCCCCGTGCGGGGGGACCCGTCCTATTCCCAGCCGAGAGCATCATCCCCTTTTCATCCAAAGCCACCCAGGATCCTCCGAGGCTGAACGGCAGCAAAGCGCTCGCTCCTCCCTCCCTCCTCCCCCGGATTTCATCACCAGTTACTGCCGGCTCTCCTCCCGGAGCCGCCGATCTCCGCAGACAAAAGGAGCAGCGCCCGGCCCGCAGGGATGCGCCTTGCTGGGAGAGCAAGGCGACAGCGATTTCTTTATCTTCGAAGCCACGGGAAGGCCGGCGCTGTTAAAGGCTGCCCAGACCCAACGGGAGCACGGCGCACATGCCCTTCTCCCGCTCCCCGTGCCTGCACGGCGATGCTCCCGCTGTTTTCCATCCAAGCATCCCCGGCACGGCTCCTGCGGCATTTACCGGGGAGTCCTCGGTGCTCCCCGCATCTGCCACGGCTCTCGTTATCACCATCTCAGAAGTGCAGAATGGAATCACAGAACCACGGGACACCCTGAGCTGGGAGGGACCCACAGAGGTCACCGAGTCCAGCCCCTGGCCCTGCACAGCCCCAACAATTCCAGCCTGTGCATCCCCGGCAGCGTTGTCCAAACGCTCCTGGAGCTCTGGCAGCAGAGCTGTACCGATGCTGTGGCTGGAGAGGACTGGGAGATGTTCAATTTGCAGATAAATCTCAGCTTGAGATAGGGAAAAACCCCCAACCAACAAACAGGTTTGTGTCTCTTGAGAGGAAAAAAAGAAAAATGAAAAAAAGTAAAGTTTTCTAAGGTCTACAGTGAAAACCACCCTCCCCTCCAAGAAAATATACAAAAAGAAAAATGCAGGATCAGCCAGAGTTGCTGATGGAGAGGCCCCAGGGTATAGTCAGTTATTGAAGTTTTGCAACATAAAGTCTAAATTATTTATTATTATTTCTTTTTTTCCTAGAAAAAGAGAGGAACAAAGCATCTCCCTCCTCAAAAGTTAACAACTGTGCGACATCATCCCCACATTGTCTCCCTGTTTTATCGCCACAGCACAGCGCTGAGCAGATTCCACCCCAGGGCAGACACAAAACCACAGGGCCACGGTTTCTAATTATACCCTCTATTCTCCGGGAAATGGTTTATTTATTAGCTCTTTGAGCTTCCCTTTCATTCATTCTCAGTCCCAGTCCCGGCAGCGAGGGGCTCTCGACAAGAGGAAATTTATTAGGTTTTCTCCATTCCCCACCTTCCGCGCTCTCCCACCCAGCCTCTCCCTCCTCTCCCCACTCGGCGGCACCGGCAGCCTCATCACTTCTAATTCAATAACTTGCAGTATAATTACTCCGTAATAACACCATTATCTTAACATTTACTCAGCAGCTGTGATCCCGTTACAGCGAGGCGAGGAGGGAGAGGAGAGGGGATCCTCCGGGGACAGCGGCGGGGAGAGACGCCAAAAATCCCCGCTCACCGGAGTTGCTGCAGCGAGGAAGGGGCGAGTGCCGGGGTGCTGTGCCCGCAGCCCTGCCCCGTTTTTCCATCTCCTCTCCATCTCCTCTCCATCTCCTCTCCTCAGGACCGGGCAGGTTTTGCCCGCGGAGGAGGGAGCCCTGCGTGCGCTCGGTCCTGCTCTGCCGCGCCGGGGAAGCCATTTCAACCCACACCGCGCTCCAGAGCCTCCCCAGGAACCCCTGGCTTTAGGGAAACGGGCTGAAAACAGGGGTAGGCAAGGGGGAAAGACCCACGGAAGGACAGCACTGTGCTCTCTGCAATAACAAACAGCACCACCTCCTGCAAAGCCCCCTATTTCCATACAAACATCAACCACTGATGCGTTATCCCAGCTATCGCTCGCTACAAAGACTGGGTTTAATTTTTACTCCAGAAATCCTGCAGAAGAGGGTTTTCACGTTCCACAACAGCACATTTGGTAAATAGGGTAAGAAATTCTTCTGAAGCCAGACACTAAAACTCCAATAACTTGTGCAGCAAATGAGGCGGAGAACAGCCCGTTAATATCAGCCAAGACCGACTCCAAGCCTGCCCAGGAAGGCAGAGTTTCAGCCTACAAGCTTTACCCAGCCCTTACAGAGAGCTCAGGTGTTGGCACCCTCTGCCTCCCCGCTGCGGTTTGATTTTCGATGATATTTAAACAAACAAGCCCACTGCATATTTAGGCAGAAATGTTCCTACATGCACCATAGAAAAAGCAAGTTACTACAGCCCCTGCTGAAGCCAGCACGATTTTGAAGCCTACAAGGTGAGGTCAGGTTTACACAGATATCAGATCCCAAAATCACACCCGAAACTCCGTACAAATGCCAGCGTTTAAGAATGGTTCCCGCTCGGATGTATCTGTTTCATACACACGCTGCAGCAGAGGGGTAAACACCGTTTATTTTGATTGATTATCCATCGTGTAATGCAGAGCTGTAATTCCATCAAGCCATCAAAGCGATTCGGCAATTATATAAATCACGGGAGGAACGTGCGAAAGCTTTGTCGTTAGAAACTCAAAATGGCACTTCCTTGCATTCTATTGCTGCATATTGGCTTGTTTTTTAATAACACACAGGCAGATTATTTTGGTTTCAAATTTGTTTACATGCCTCTCATACGCCAATTCACTGGGTACTGCCACTGCCAGATCCCATCAGCATTAATAAGACATTTTACGCCGTCTTCCACTCCACAGAAAATTTCCGAAGCAAACTCGGACTGAAACGCAGGGAATCACACCCCTGCCACAACCCAGCCCCTTGGAAATGGCTGAACCTCAGTAACCCAGCCCTGCGTCGCTCACACGGAACAGGAGACTTCCCACACCCAGGGTATGATGAAGGATGCTACAGGGAGCTCTTGCTACAGCTCAGGTTTCATTATTTATAACATTATATAAACCCTTTACTACTGAATAGATCTTGGGCACGGACATGATTATATGTATGTGCATTACCATAATTAAATCCACAATAAAGTAAATCAGATGGTTTATGATGCATTATCTAGAAACTGTTATGGAGTTTTTACATTTATTTAGTTCAAGTTTAGTAGAAATGACAACCCCCAGCTCCAGGACATTCCCAACGGAAGCAGCTGCTCCGGGAGGTTCAGATTCCTGCACATTCCCTCCTTACTCCTCTCCTACAGGACCTGGGCAGAGGAAAGCCCTTGCAGAGTTCCCTGAAGCCCATCCTCTTCCAGCCCAGAAGAGGAGCAACTCCCAAAATCTGGGCAAAAGGCAGCAAACGTGGAGCCCCACTGGTGTCACATCCCAGCTCGTGGTTAAGAGAAAAATCAATAAGGATTTGCAGGAGTTGATGGCAAAACCCTCCCTGCCTTCGATGGGAGCAGATTCCATCTTGCTCCTCTGCTCTCCCAGCCCAGCAGGGAACTGCCCAGGCACAACTCCACTGAAGATTATTTGCCTTTGCTGGTTTTCTTTCTTTAAAGATAAAAATAAATCCAAGCACTTGGCTTGAATTGTGGGCCCTAAATCAGTATCCATAATCTGACTTTTAGAGTTTTTGGGGGAGAAAAAAAGGAAAGAAAAAGTCATTCTGAGCTGTGGGCTGAAAAGCCACCCAAGATAAACCCAAAAAGCACTAAACATTGAGCCATTAAGTGAGAAAAGGCTACAACTTTGATGTGACACTTGGCTGTTTGCTGGCACTATAAACTATTGCACACTAAAAAAGTTTGTTAAATGCTCCATAAACTTTAACACATTGCTGAAACACTTTGAACTGAGAATTTTATTTGGCTATCCACAAGCCACACTTGGTTCCAGGCAACGAACAGCAAATGCAGATTTTTCTCAAAAAATTATTTCACTTTGAAACAGTGAAATGAATACAGGCAGATTTAAGAATTTGTAAGGAAGCACCCACACCATGCCTCAAACAGGGATTGAGTCTCTGAGGTTCATCCCTTTTCAGTACCTCTGACCTTTAAATTTTCAGGAACAACCAGGTCCTGGACATCAGGCAGAGCCAGGAGAGTGGTGAAGCACTAGAAGAGCTCTGCAAATCATGAGGAAAGCAGCACAGTGGAGTCCTTCACCTTTTCTCTGTGTTTGCCTAAACTTGCATTTCCAGAGCAATTCCAGATCTAAACCAGAGTACAGCCAAGAACATAAACTAATCTTTAAAAAAAAATCCCCAGAAGTTTTAATATTAATGTTCATTGTCACAAAGAAAAATGTGTCTTTCTCCTGACTTTGACATTTTCTTCCCCAAAGCAGGAGGGAAGAAAATCAACTCCCCAGAGTGGCAACAAGATGTGAAGCACAAGTCACCCACTCCCATCACCTTGAATCCACCGAAATCTCACATTGGACTGGAGACACTTCCCAAACAAATTTTTTGTCCAACAAAACTTGCTGAAAACCCTAAAATCCCCCAGCTGTCTTAAGCATCATTGGCTTTGCATAAAACCTAAAGCCACTTTTACCATGTCACTCATCTTCCCTGTTAAGCCCAATGGAAGCTGTGCCACGGCTCCGGGCTCAGGGATGGACACGGATTTGGATCTCTCTGTCCCAGGGACAGACAGGGATTGATACCAAACCCACACCCTGCACAGGGCCCACGGACACAGGGGACAGAGAGGGGACGGCCACATCCCCCCAGCACAGGGGCTGCTGCAATTTCCTCCTGGTTTACAACGAGTCGTTACTCCAGCACGGGCACGAGGGAGAAGCAGGGATAGAAATTCATTTTGAATCACAACTATACCTGGGGCTAAATCACTCGGATGGTGCGATTTACACATTCCCACCTCTCAGGGCAGTGCATAAAGCAAGCGTGGGGCCATCATTCACGTGGGGATATTGCTCTGGAACGCGCTGTCAGGAGAGTGTTTCATGGCACACGAGCGAGGAACCGGGCGCTCCACCCTCAGCAAGAGAAATGGACTCCTGGTAATGGACTACAATTCCTTCCCCTGCAGGCAGGCAGCACTGCCACCATCAAACACGTCAGGCTGCAGGCACTGGTGATTCATCTAGTCCAGCAGCACCCAAAAGCAGATGCTTCAGAGGAATTACCTGTCCGGGTGAAGCTTCTCCCAGCTCCAAGCCACCGCTGCTTGGCACAGGACCTGCAGCAGGACTGGGCAGGAGCGCAGAGCAGCACTCGCCTGTGGCTTCCTGAAGCATTCAAGACACCAGATCTGTAAACGCTGGAGAATGGCAAATAACCAAGTTTTCACTCCTCCACACATACTCAGTGCTCCAGGAACGAGGCACGGATGGCACGAGAGCACTCCCAGAACAGGACCCACAAGACACTGCAGAACCAGAGCCTTGCTGGCTGCTGGAGCCCACCTCCAGCAGGACAGAACTCACCTGGCAGCTTGGAGCAGCCTGAACCTCTGCGGGTCCTTTCCAGCCTCACCCATTGCGTGACTGATTTTTCCTCCTGCCAGCATGCTTGGGGCTCCAGCGCAAACACCAGGCCTTGGTTAGTGACATAATCCTTTGAATCCCAGCAGCTCCCATTTCACAGGACACAGCTGTTCACTTCCCTGCACGCATTTTTACACTCACTTCTTCCCTCCTTTCCCCCTCCCCCAAATTTTTCTGCCTTTTGGTGCTGAAGTTCAAATAAACGCATTTTCAGGATGGGAGTTGGAACTTTATCCCTTATTTTTCATTCCCCTGTCCTCTTCAGACCAGTGTTTAAAGGTTTTGCATCCTCAGAAACCCCGCAGACACAAGGTTTGCTGCGCTGCCAAGGCCCTTGGCCACCACTTTGTTCAACACAGAGAACAAATCAAAACTCAAAAGGCAGTTCAACACCTTGACATTGTGCAGCACAAGGAAGGACCACAGATCCCACAGTCCCAACACTCCTCAGGTGTTTCATGTTTTGCGGTACCACCCTCATCTCAGTCCCAACGTTTCCTTCGTTGCACACGCGTTTCCTGCTCCACCTTGCTCCCAGTTCTCTCAGCTTCTGATGGAAAAGGAGTAAAAAAATCACCCACAAGATCTTATTTTACAACACAAGCAGGGAATTCCCTGCCTGGCTGGGGCTGCGTCGCTGCTGCACAGGGCCCAGGTCGGGCAGGTGGAGGGCACGTCCCGCGTGTTCCAACGTCCTTCCTGCGCGGAGCCGTCCAGCCCTGAGCACACCCGGCACCTGGAGCCCCAACACACGGATTAAAGCCTGACTGTGCCTCCTGGAGGGGCGGCCTCCCTCCTACAGCATTTCCAGGAGGCAAAGCCAGCAGACGTTAAACCTTCTGGGCAGGTTTTACACGTGGGTTTGATCCTGGAGCGCAGCGCCGGACCGAGATTGGATTTCACTGCGGCTGTTCCTCGAGGTCCCCATTTTGGCCAGCTCCTGGTGGCCTTCACGGCTATGAAAATCCTCCTGCTCTTGCAGGCAGACAAGTGACATTTCCATGGACGCCGGCTGGCACGGCGACCTCTGGGAAAGGATCGTGTGATGCACCCCTGTGACACCACCAGGATACTGCTCCTACACCAGGAAAAACAGCCGCTTTCCCCTTCCCCGGCCAGGGCATATTGAAATATCTGCCCTCAGGAGAGCTCTTAAAAATCAAGGTTTTCTTTCCTACTCCTTCACTCAAGGAGATCAGCGGCAGAAGATATCCCACATCCCCCTCCTGCTGCTCCAGCGGCTCCGAAACTGCCAATTCCCAGCGCAGCCCATTTGGTGACCTCGGGGACAGAGGGATGGACGGGGCCACGCAAACTACCCAGATCCTGTGACAGAGCATGGGGAGAGGCTGCTGCTCGCTTCCTTAAGTAAAGGATAAAGTTTTAATTTTAGCCGATCTCTGGGGAGAGAAGAAGGTTATTGGATCCATAGGAAGCAGCAGGGAATGAACCGAGTGACCCTGAAGCCAGGCACGAGCAACCGGGATTCCCAAGGGTGACAAAGCTGGGGGGACAGACCGGCACCAGATTTGCTGTGGATTTCTTTCATCCCCTGCTCCGGACACACACATTTCCCTTGTGCCGCCTCACAGAGCAAACAAATGTCATGTCTTTGGGAAAACTGGAAAGACTATTTTCTTCCCAACCCTTCCCCCTCTCCGAATCCTCCCCGCTTTGCAGCTTGCAGCAAAGTGCCCCTAATCCCCAAATTCTCTCTCTACCTGCAGGGAGAGCTGAAACCCTACCCGTCCCCTCCCCCAGCCCTCCAACCACACTAATCCATCAAATTCCCTGGCCCTTCAGCCCACCCCCAGCCCCGACAGCAGCAATCCTGGCACCAGATGTCCACTGACAAAGGCAGCGCCAAGCATCAAAAAGCAATTGCCCGTCACCCCTGTCCCGACGGGGCCCCGGGCAAAAAGCGAGTTCAAAGCCCACCAAGCCGAGCGCTCCCGAGCGTCCCCCTGCCACTCACAGCCCGGGCACACGGAGCGGCCACGTCCCTCACTGGGGACACGGCGACAAAACTCAAGCCACCTCTGAGCCCACCGAAGGGTTACAATTCCCCTCTTGCATCAGGGATTTAAACCAGGGGTCACCGATGGAAAACAAAAGGGATTTTATTTAAAAAAAAAAAAAANCAAGACATCTGTGCTCTGTCCACACGACGCTGAAGCTGCATTAGCAACGACTTTGTTTAAAGACCACTGCTGCTCCTCTCGGCACCCTCGGCTCCGCCTGCCAGGAGCGTTTTGCTGGCCAAACCACGCTCCAGGTTTGCCATCTGGATTATCTGCCTTTGCTAAAGCCGGCCTTTGAGACAACACACCCATCTCCAGGGGTCTGCTCAGAGAAAGAGGTGGAGGGGAGGATCATTTCCACCCCGCACCCTCAGTAACCTTTCAAACGCACGGATTTTTCACCCTTCCTTCCCTTTCCCTTCAGTTTGGTACTATTGCTTCCAGCATTCAGGCACGCTACTACATCAGCCTCCTCTGTCAGCTCCTGCCGGGCTGTTTTCGCTCTCAACCCCCATCTTTACTTCACAAATGCAATTTCGGGCTTTCCCACATTTCCCTCAGAGAGACGGGAGCAGCGACGTGCGGGCAGGCACAGACTGTCCCAGCCACGCAGGAGGGACGGGCTGGGGATGCAAAAGCCTGGCCTGAAACCCATCCCCAAAATCCTGCGTTGATGGAGCCGACACGGGAACAACACCCAGGACAGGAACAACGCCCTGTTTCTACAACTAATTAATCGCAACCATCTCCCCGGCTGGCTTCTGAACCATTCCAGCTGATGGTTCCGACGCACGGGGAGCATCCCTCCTCCTTCCCACGCATCCCCGCGCCGCAGGGACAGCCCCGCCACCCACGCTCGCACCTCCCCCGCAGGCAGGGCCCCGAAGCCACAATTCCGGGGGAAATTTGAACCGTCATCTTCCCCCTCACACCCAGGTTCAGTGCTGCTGCTACAGCATCACTTTATTTATGATATTGCTTCTGCCGCTGTAAGGATCCGACATAAATTCCACACCCCGATTCCCTAACAATGCTTCCGCTATTATAATAATGGTCCCATCTGAATGGCACAGGTGCCATTATCAGAAAATCTGTTTGTAATAGGGAAGCAACTGTAAAAAAAGGCATTACACCCAAATGAACTACTTAAGGATTACCATAACCGGGGGCCTTGCCTCAATTCCCTTGGCTGCAGTGCTGCTTCCTGCCTGCTCATAAATAGATAGCAAGTCAAAATTAGCAGGTAAGTCATCCTGTGATTTGGGAGCTGGTGCTGAAACTGAGCACTCTGTGGCTGCATCACCCAAATAAAACCTGCCTCCACACAGATTTAATAAAGAATTTTTGCAATGCACTTACTAAGTGCTAATGAGAGCACTAATCAGTACATGGAGAAATGGAAACACATCCTTACCCTTACCACCCCACAGAAGTTATCTGTAAGTAGCAAGGAAGGGCAGAACGGCTTCTTTAAGAATCCAAACTCACCCAAGTGCACACGAGCTCACGCCAAGTTAAGGCAGAAGTCACTTCAGAAGTGGCTTAAGACAGACAAGAAAAATCAAGGTCTTGTAGGGCTCTGTTTGATAGACCTCAGATCTCCATCCCTGCCTCAGCCCGTGCACGTTCGCAGCTCCCAGGTGCCTCCTGATGCAGGAAGTTTCACCTACCACAACAGTTATTACTCCTACAAAAGAGTTCTGGAAGGGCAGCTACTCCTTCAAAGAGAGCTTCCAACAGATGTTTTCCCACCATCAGCATTTGAACAAACACGGTGTCTCACACCTTCCACAGTCCCTAATTTTACCAGTTCATTCTTCGCACCCGCAAATGCAGCATGGAATAAATTCAAATGTAACAAGATTGCACTTCCCTGGTGCCATGAGATGTGCTGCAAGCTCTGCCTACTCCAACAGCAAAGCCTTACATGGGAACAAAACATACCCAGGGTTCAAAATCTCTTCAAACAGAGGGCAGAGGATGGCTTGGGGGGGAGTGGTAATGGGATGCAGTGCCTTTTATCTCCAGGTGAGCGGTTAAAACTCAGCCAGGTGAGCAGCTCTCCAAAGCTGTGACTACACGCGGGCTGCACAGAAGCCAGCACGAAATGAGGATCAGTGGCTTCGCTCCAGCTCTTGGCCGACCGGTGCCAGGCAACGTGTCACCCCCACACCTGGCACCGCAGGGCAGCCCCCAAAAAAGCGCCAAGGACGGGGTTGTGCAACCTCCACTTTCTCCTCTGCACGTAGCCGGGTGACACCGGCGCTGCTGCTCTCTTTGGCCCGTGCCCACACGCCGCAGACAGGGACGCTGGAGCAGGAATCAGAGATACTGGATCTATTCCTGGCATCGCTGCCGACCCGCCGCGGGAGCTGGGCGAGCCTCGCCTCTGCTGCTGTCTCCTCGCTTTCGGCTGAGTGATTCAACCATGGCACTTCAGCTCTTTCCACCGGTGGACCCTAAAACTCTTCCCAGCGAGGAGCTGCGTGTTGCTATTCCCGTTCTGCAGACAAGGAAGCCAGCAGATTGCCATTCCCCCAAAGGCTGTTTTTCTGGCACGCTCCTTAGAGATTAAATCTAGTGAAATAGCTTTGCCTTACAAGAATCTGTACCCACAGGGCAGACTCAACAGCCAGGGTAAAGAGGGTGTTTGAAACTTGCTGTGATCAAGGTTAAGAAACATAATAAAACACCATATCCTGCTTTTCCAGCTCTTCAGGGTAATGAGGGATTTCCTCATATATCTGCTGCAACTGTCACCTCTGCAGGAATTTAGTGCTTAATACTAAATTCACTCTCTGTCTGCACACTGAACCTTCAGCGGGTTTATTTTGGAACCTCCACCTCCCAAAAAAACCGATGCACGTCTCTTCCAAGTCAAAAGTATAATTGGGCCTTCTCTGGTTTCAATGCCTTTGATAAATCCCTGCTTTGGCTGCAGGAGGAGGCTGCAGAGCAGCAGGAGAGCAGAGCAGGAGCCCTGACACTGCCTCGCCCCCTCGGTTCCACTCTGACTGGCAGAATTGGGAAGAATTCTCCGGGAGGTGATATCCCTCTTCCTGCACTGGGGATCAACAAACTCCCGTGTTGATAAAAGACAACGATCCTACGAGAGGAAGGCGAGCGTCACGGTTCCCTCTCCGGGCACAGACGGCGAAGGAGGGAAGCGCAGCTGCAGAGCCGGAGCAGACCCCTCCTCCAGCTCGGTCCCACCTCGCTGAGCCCCCCGAGCCAGCCTCGCTCACCGCCCCCAGCCCACATCCCACATCCCAACCCTCCTCCGCAGCGACAGGCACCAATCCCCTCCAGACGCTCCTTACGTTCGAGAAAACGCAAATCGTGAAGAAGCTGTTAAAACAGCCTGATTCACCCAGGTCCGGATTTTTCACTTCTTCCTTTTCAGCGAAGGAAAAAACCCTAAATAAACCCCAACCAACAGCGCTAGCCCTGAAAATGCCAAGGCTGACAGGCCCTCGTGTAGCCAGGAGCAGCCGCCCGGGGGCTGCAGCCCCACACCAACAAACACCGAGCTGGGCACCGGAGGAGAAAAGCGTCTCAGTGCAGGTGGTTTGTTATTCTCAGCAAGTCTCTTTCCAGCAGATGTTCCCCTGTACCATGTGTGGCAATCCCAGTGTGCTTCAATTTGTGATTTTTCCTCTGCTAAGTGACGTTTTCAGGAAAAGGGAAATTAAAGGATAACAAGATGCGGCTATAGAAAGCTAGAGCTATACAGGCTACAGAATTTCTTTTTTTTTAGGAGAAGAACCATAATGTTAATGTTAGAAACCACTTTTCATATATAGTAATGATCAGCTTAATCTTTACACTTCTTTCCTTAGCTGCAGGAGAGTTCAACAACGAACAATACAAATTTAAATTTAATTTCAAGCGTTGCTATAACTGCCTCTGGTATGACCAACTGCTGTGAATTCAAGTCAGAGCCTTGACATAAAAGTTACCTGAGTTACCTGCAACAGAAAAGTTCTTTGCCAAAGTGAGAAAAGAATAATAAAGGGATAAAATATGGTTATTTCTCAGGAAAGTTCCAGCTACACAGTTCCCGTAGCTAAATGGAGCTTTTTATCCCCATCTATTATGTTTCTAAAATTACACATTTTAGACAAATCTGCATCTTGAGCTTGAGCAGTAGCCTAATAGCTAGCAAACAAGTCATGTAAAGCCGAGAAAATGAGTTCTATTTAATCCTGGGGACGAAGCACAGAAGTTGTGCGATGTTTACAGTGAATAAATTCTGTCCGCTACTCCAAGGCTCCAGCCCGTGTCCTGCCCCGCGCTGCCGAGGGCACCGCGCACTCCTGCAGCCCCGGGCTGCCTTTAACTCATTAAAAAATAAAAGGCATTTCCAGTACGGAAAGAAAACACGGAGTAAGAGGGGTAATTTGGGGAAGAGGGCGAGCTGAAGAGCTGGTCCTTTGTACGGCAGGCGAGCGCCCCAGCGCAGGGGGATGCTGGATTACGGTTCTCACATTTTTCTGGTTTTGCAGCAAAACGCTCCTGCGAGCCCTTGGCCGGGGAAAAAGGGGGAGAGGGAAGGGGAGAGGAAATGGGAGAGGGATGGGCAGAGCGAAGGGAGGGGGAGATGGACGGGGAGAGGGAAGGAGAGAGGAAANGCGGGAGAGGGAAGGGACCGCCCGCCCCAGCGCCGCCCCGCAGCCCCGCTCCCGTCCGGCCGAGCCCCGCCGCCCCTCGCCCGCGGGCAGAGCCCGCACGGAGCCGGGCCCAGGCCCTGTGCCCCTGCGGGAACAGCTCCTCCTTGGTAAAGACACGGTANCCCTTGCGCTTCCCTCAGACTCTTCGGGGTCTGTCCCCCCCCATTCCGGGCCCTTTGGGGCCTCTCAGAGCCCACCCCGCTCCACCGAGCTCCCCCAGAACAAAGGGAAAATCCCCCTTGCTGCGCCCCGTTCACGTCCCCGTTCCCCGCCGTCCCAGGGCAGCCTCGTGCCCCAAAGGGAAACTGAGGCACGGCAGCGGGCGCTNCGGAGCCGGGCCCAGGCCCTGTGCCCGTGGGGGTACAGCTCCTCCTTGGTAAAGACACGGTAAATAATTCAATTTTTAAATCAAACCGACCGTCTCGGACTCGTCCCGGCGCCGGCGGGGTGCGGAGGCTCCGTGGCGGGGGCGGCCCGGGGGCAGCGCTGGCGGGACCCGCCGTCCCTCGGGCCCGGGGCGCCGCGACCCCTCGGCGGCGGGAGGGACCCCGCGACCCNCGTGCCCCAAAGGGAAACTGAGGCACGGCAGCGGGCGCTGGGATAACCCCTGCCTTGAGATTCATGGCAATACTTTTGGCCGTACGAAGCCCGGCACCGCTCATCTGTGATGATGATAAACTCTCACCCCTAAAAAACACCAAAGAAAAAAAAAAAAAAAAAGGAAATAAAACCATCAGCAAAAGCCACAACCTTCTTCATTTATTTTTCATGGAGCAGCACAGCCGTGCTGAGCTCTTGCAGCCATCTGTAAAGGGAGAAGGTAATTCCTAGCCTAAGGACTTTCGAGTTTAAATAAGATATAAACGCAGCGTGAGAGGACAGCAAAGGGAGCGGCGAGAGGGGGTGTGTAACAAAAGGGTTTCTTCAGAGGGAGATTAGGATATCACGATTGCGACGTATACGCCTTTGCATTGACTCTATATGGGGTTTCAGAGCAGCTCTGTTATCTCCAGGCAGGAACAAAACACTCTGTACTCACTCTTTTCCAAATCATACCAAAAAGTTGGAACAGACAAGGAAAAAAAAAAAATCACAACAACAAAATTCCTTCTTCCCTCTGCTTCCCTCCCAATTTTGCCTATTTTTTTTTCCTTTTCCACACAGAGAGAGATATTTTTCTGGGTGGTTTTTTTTTTTTTTTTTTTTTGAAAGCTCAGGGTTGAAAATCCTCGGTCATTTGGGAATTCTCCGAGCCAGCGGCCGTAGCGGGGCTGAGCACAGAGAGGTTCTTGGCAGGCCCCGGCAGAGAGGCTGCGCTGGAGCATGTGCCTGGGAGAAGGGGGGCTGCGGGGGGCAAAAGAGGCCACATACATTTTTAGAAGAAAAAATANATTTGTAGAAAAAAAAAAAAAAAAGGGAAAAAAAAAAAAAAAAAAAAAAAAAGCGTCACCGAGGCCTGCCTGGCGTACACGCTGGGGGCTGGGAGCGGGGGAGCGCGGGGAGGAGAAAGGCTGGGTGGATGGAAGTGAGGATCCAGATTGAAAACAGATGGGATTTTTCTTGCCAACCTGACATCCGAGACCGCGGGAGGCGGGGTGAAACTTCCCTTCGGAGAGGCTGGCAGCCAAGAGATACGGTGGGGGGGCCCCCCANAGGGTTGAAAATCCTCGGTCATTTGGGAATTCTCCGAGCCAGCGGCCGTAGCGGGGCTGAGCACAGAGAGGTTCTTGGCAGGCCCCGGCAGAGAGGCTGCGCTGGAGCATGTGCCTGGGAGAAGGGGGGCTGCGGGGGGCAAAAGAGGCCACATACATTTTTAGAAGAAAAAATAAAAACGAGGAGAA
>VWZW01003146.1:436932-456672 GCA_013397115.1 Edolisoma coerulescens
GAGAGGGAACGGCCTCAGGCTGGGCCAGGGGTCTTTAGGTTGCTTCACCTAAAGGGTGGTCAGGCACTGGCACAGCTGCCCAGGGCAGGGGTGGAGTCCCCATCCCTGGAAGGATTTAAAGCCGTGTGGATGTGGCACTTGGGGACATGGTCAGTGGTGGCCTTGGCAGTGCCGGGGGGAACGGTTGGACTCGCTGACCTGAGAGGGCTTTTCCAACCTCAAAAATTCCATGATTCTAAGCTGCAAACAAATGAGCCAAGAGCCCCAAAGTGACTTAGCAGTGATTCATCCAGGAGTCAATTTGTGAATTTGTGGCTGGCCTGAGGCAGGGCTGAAGGAGCGGCCGCTCCGGGTCACATCTCCTCCGTCCCACTCCTCAGTGGCACGAGGGACTGCCTGCTGCAAATCCCAGCAGAAGTGGCAGAAGGGTCCCTGGTGGTGCAGTGGATACACGAGTCTCTGTGATGAGGGGGATTTTTAACCCCATTTTGGGATAAAAACCACCGCAGGACCGTGCAAGGCTCGGCGTGCACAAACCACCACCCCACGCCCCCACGGGACTGGCACAGCTGCCCCTCCATCAGAACACGGGCGTCCTGCGGGGCTGGCAGGGAAGTGGGGTCCGTGTCCCCCCCAGGATTTCACAGCTACTTTGCAAACCAGAAACAAAAAGTTAATGGTGCGGGCTTGACCACATATTTTCCAGGGGCTCTGGGAGACCGGCTCTCCGCAAGCCGGCTAACACACACTCTTTTCATTCAGAGCTTTAAATACCCAATTGTGTCTGTTTTCAGCACGCTCATTTTTAGCATTTTAATGATATGGTCCCCGGCTTTCACCCTCCTTGGATTGGCCCCAGTGTGTGGTTTTTTTTTTTCCTTTTTTTCCCCCCTTCTTTTTAACATCGTGCAGAGCGAGAGGGGAAAGGGAAGAGGGTTAGCAAGAGGTCACACATTTCTCCTAACCCAAGTGTTTTTCCAGCAGGCAGGGGGTCCTGCTGGGGACAAAGACGGAGCAGCCCCTCGGGCCGTGTGTTGGCTGCAAGCGCTGCCCCTTCCGCCGCGGTGCCCGGCGTGGGACGGGCACGCTGCCCTCGCCCACTGCTCCGTCCAGGGACCTTCCAGGAGAGACAACGGGCCCAGCGCCCATCCCCTCGCCCTGGCACGGCCCAAACCTCACTCACCACAGCCAGTCCTGGAAGAAAGAGTATGGGATTTGCCATCGCTTTCCCTCCTTGCCCTGTGGACAGAGCTTTCCCCCGGCTCCCGCTGGCAGGACCTTGCTTGGCTGCACTGCTCTCCTCGGGGATGGGCAGAAGACCCCATCTGCAAACAGGACCTGGCTGGGGCCGGCTCTGCACCCCCAGCAGCCATCACTGCACTGACACAGCAAAGCTGCTTTGGGTCCAGGCTCAGCTGCAGCACCAACACCCTAAAGCTGCTGGAGCACTCTGCGCACGGCCAGGAGAGCCAGGGAGGCAGCAGGGGACTCACGGCTGCGCCTGAGAGAACCAAACATCCCCATTCCTCAAGCACACTCAGCCCTACTTCCTTTAGGACGTGCCACTGTGACTCAGCCCCAAGGGACGTCCTCTCCTCCTGTCCCCACCACACCACGTCGATATCCAGTGCTGTCCCCATGCCCTCTGCCCCGGCTCCACACACACCCCGTCCCTATCAAGCACCTTCACAGGTTGCTTCAGCATCAGCCACTCAGAGGATTTATATTTTTTTTCCCGCCAAGTAATATCGAAATGATATTTATTAAATTTGCTCTCTAAGTCCCTCAATCTGCTCCATAATACAGTGAATCTGCGAGGTGGTTTCACTGATCCCGCCTCAATGAGACCAGATTAACACAGATGATCCCGGCTTTGCGGCTCCCTCGGCCCGGGGAGGGTCAGAGGTTGTGCAGAAAGGCAAAACCCGCTGGCAGCGCGGAGCCGGAGGAAACCACGTGGCCTTGGAAAACGATTTCCGAGGTTAATTCCAGGTGGGAAGGAGGGAGCACTCAGCGCGGATGGAAAACCCGCTGGCCTCTGTATTTCAGCCTCTCTTGCTCTTATCTCCCTCCACAAGCGCATTGATTGCACCTGCCCCCACCCCGCTCCCCAGCAAGGCACCCATTAAATCTCAAATCAGCTCCAGAAGGGTTCATCAGATCCGTTATCTCTGCATTCCGCTAAATTATGAAAATCATTAAGATAAGGAGGCATGGAGCCTATTAGTTTCCTGGAGAGGATGCTTTACAATTCTTTTCCTTCTGCTTCCACATTTAATTACCTTAAGTTTCAGAGTATTTAATTCCATTTATTAAACCTTTAATACGTAAAAACAAAACAACAATAAAACCCACTGCTGGTCACCTTTTGGGAGGGTGCAGAGCCAGGGCTCGGCTCGAGGCAATCCTCCATCCAAGCACGGACACTCACAGCTGAGCTGGAGCTGCGCTCGTGGGGGATGCGGCCACTAATTAAAAAATTAAGGATGTGCCCCAGAGTCCGTGCGAAGGGAAAACGAGCAGCGCCAGCCCAGGGTTCCCCCGTGGGCTCCCCCAAGCCAGGCTGGTCCCTGAATAACCCAGAGGGATGACACAAAAAGCAGTGGGATTGTGGAAACTCCATTTATTCTTTCCTACAGCGGCAGGAGCACGGCTGATCTGCCATGCCCCCACCCCAGGAGGGCCTGGGGGAGGGGGCTGCTGCAGGCACACACAGGGACCCACGCTCGCTCACTCGGGTTACCCTCCTGGACAGATGCTATTTTAGCGCTCTGATAGCGATCCCGTGGAAGCAGCCAAGCTCCAAGCAAGGTCAGTGTGAGCATTAGCTGCTCGCTGGCTGCATTCTGCCTTCCCAGAGATGCCACTTGGCGATGTTGGTTCCCATGGGAGCAGCACCCGGAGCCCCTTATCCCGCAGTGGCAAACAGGCTGTGACCCTCGCTGGGCCGCCTCTGCCATCTACACGGGACAGGTACTGAACAAAACAAAACCAGAGGCACAGCCGGGGGGGAGCTTGGTGCAGGGACACCAACTGTGCCACGCACGGAGGGGAAGATGCCAAGCCCAGCTGGTGCCCGAGTCCAGCTCACCAAGAGCGCGGTGCAAGGGCTGCAAATCCACTCCCTGAGAGCACACAGACAATTACAGACCCATACACAGCATCTCCAAACACCTTCTTGCAGGAGATCTCAACATTTGGACAATTTATGGACAACTGAAACTTTCTACGAGAAGCTGGGGACAATCATGGAGCACCTTGAGCCATTCCTAAGTGTCCAAGGCCAGGCTGGATGGGGCTTGGAGCAACCTGGTCTAGTGGGAGGTGTTGGGGGTTGGAACAAGATAATCTTTAAGGTCCCTTCCAACCCACCCAAACCCTTCTGTGATTCCATAGTTCAGACACTTCTCTCCAGCACTTGCACAGCACCATTTGCAAATGCTGCTGCCGTCAAGGCCTGTCCCATCATGCATCCAAACAGGGCCCCACAGCTCCAAGCACTGCAGCTTCTTCCTATCGACGTCTCTTACAGGATTAAACCTCAAACTTGGCCCGCATTTTGCATTTGGTTTCTAAATCACGAACCACTCTGGAAAAGTAGCACCAGGAAGAAAAAAACAACTTGCTAAAGTGTTCCCCAGCAGCATATCCACAGACTTTAATATAAAAAAGCTGCTGCTAATTTAAAAAACAAATGTTTAAGCAATCAAGCATGTTTATTTAATTTGTCCTTTCTGTGCCAGAGGAGGGCCGGGCCGCTCACAGCGGCTGCCACGCGACGCTATTGAGTGCTCCTGGTGGGGTCCCTGCCGGGTGGGATGGGGGCAGCTGGAAGCTCCAACACAACCCATCCCTTGAAGGGGAGCTCAGAGAGGCTCCCTTGGGACAGTCCAGCCTCACACCCTGAGATGAAGACAGCCTAAAGGATGAGACTGAGGATTCAACCCACTGCTGGCATCCAGCAGGGACCAGGTCACAGCGTCAGGGAGTGGTTTGGGTTGGACTGGCCTTTGAGATCATCCAGTTCCACTCCCCTGCTGTGGGCAGGGGCACCTTGCACTAAACCAGCTTGCTCAGAGCTCCATCCAAGCCGGCCTTGAACAGTTCCATCCATGAGGACGAGCATCCCCATCGACTCCCTGTTCCTCCACAAGCAGTGGAATTTCAGTTCATTTGCCATCGCTGCAGACCAAAGGTTTTTCATTAAAAAAGGCCACGTGCTGCTGTGCTTGCAAAGAGGGTGCAGAATACACAGAGACAGGTACAGGGGAACCCAGAGCCCCAGATGAACCCAGCTGGAAAGGGCCAGTGGTTTTCACAGGGCACATGCTGGGCACAGTCCCTGAAAAGCCTTGAAAAGCCTCCAAAGGCCCAAACCCACCAAAAACTGATCAGTAACCACAGGACAGCGACTCTGTGGATAATCCAGATTTCTTGTGGATCCCAAAACACCTAAAAGGATCCAATTTTCAGAGTACAAACGAGGCCCTGGAGAGGCTGGAGAGCCCCGTGCTGCTCTTCTCAACGCTAGAAGGGCTCAGACCTGGACAGCAGATCAGAGTCTCCTTTCCCACCACAGCACTGACAGGAACAGTGATGTTTTGGAGAGGGGATGGACGTGCAGGATCTTGAGGGAACCCTTGCCCTTCAGACATGGGAAAAGTGAATAAAGGGATTTTTCACTCCGTTGGCTTTCTCCTGGCAGCCGCGTTCCTGACGGATTCGCTGCCCGCTGTGCCTGAGCTTTGGTCTGCTCCAAGTGCAGGGAAGGTTTGGGCACCTCAGCCTCAAACACAGCCCCCGGCCTGGGACTTTTCTGTGCATCCCTCTGAGGCTGGAGGCAAGCTGGGGCCAGCTCAGGTGCCCACATCCCTCTCGGAGCTGAAGCTGCTCTCCCGTCCCAAAGGCCGTGGTTGCTCACATGGGAGGATTCAGGATCCACTGCGTGCCTTCCCGTGGGATTGCTCCAAGCAGCAGCTGATGCAGACAGACTCGTGCAGCCAAAAAACACAGCAGCCCTCCCGAGGAAAAGGCCACTGGGGCTGTCGGGTGGTGAGAGGGAGCAGAGGGAGAGCCCGGTCCAAGGACACCCAGAGGCCGGGAGGTCTCCTGCACAGCTCCGCTTCAAACCCCGCAGGAAGGGGGTTCTCAAGCCACAACCCCAGCAGAAATCACACGAGGCAGCTTCGCTCTCTCCATCCAGTGAGGCTCCTACTGATGACCTTTATTTGTGTTTTTTTAAGCTCCATCTCCAT
Organism: Edolisoma coerulescens; assembly: GCA_013397115.1. Lineage (NCBI taxonomy): Eukaryota > Metazoa > Chordata > Aves > Passeriformes > Campephagidae > Edolisoma > Edolisoma coerulescens. The sequence goes on from VWZW01003146.1 coordinate 442,188, forward strand.
TCTCTGTGGTTACTGAGAGTGTTTTCCATATGAGCAGCGCTGGAGAGTCTTCCAGAGCCTGCAGCCATCCCACACTGGAGCCTGCTGAGCAGCCAAGCGAGACCTGCAAAAGCCCGGCGCAGGCTGGAAGCTGCCACGAAGACCACGAAGGGCAGCAATGGATCTGCCGAGGACTCGGGACAAAACCACTGCCGGGGACAGGCGAGGCTCAGCAGCGGCGCAGCCGGAGGGAGCTGCAGCAGCAGCAGCGCCCACAGCCGAGGGGACGCGGGGACAGAGCGGGACAGCAGCTCCGGTGCCACCAGCATCGCTGGGCGGGCACGGGTCCCCAGAGCCCCCAGGCAGCGGCTGCTGGCAGCCCTCGGGCAGGGAGCTGCTCCCCACAGGGAACCGGCTCTCCCCACGCACGCTCCTTCCTTCGTGGAGAGCCTTCTTTGTTTCCTTTCGTTAGAAAAAAGGAAAAGGCGAGGGAAGCAGCAGCGCCGTTTTCCAGGGACCGGGGACTCCTCGTGCCCAGCCCCAGAGCGGAGTTAAACTGGATTAAATCCGAACAGAGCTCTGCAGCAGAGCCCGACAGCAGAAGGAATCCTGCCCGCACACGCGTCCCCCTGCTCCCCGGGGATGGCAGAAGGGACACGGGGATGCATCTTGTACCTGCCTCCCCACCCGCGCATCCCACGGCACACACCCCGTCGGTAACAGGATGCTCCCCCGTCTCTGAGCAGCAGCGCTGTGCTCTGCCCCTCGCCCGGGCAGCCCCGCGGGGCAGCGGCACAGCCCGGTCCCGCCTTCCCCAGCTCCGTGCCCCGCGCCGAGCCCGGCAGCTCTCCCGGCACTGCCCGGCCCGGACACGCCCGGGCTGTGGGTTCTGCAGGGAGGCGTTCGCAGGGAGAAGGGAGACCTTAGAGAACCTTCCAGTACCTAAAAGGGCTGCAGGAGAGCTGGGGAGGGACTTTGGAGGACGAGGAGGGCAGGGTTAGATGGGACACTGGGAAGGAACTGTTCCCTAGGAGGGTGGGGAGGCCCTGGCACAGGGTGCCCAGAGCAGCTGGGGCTGCCCTTGGATCCCTGGAAGTGCCCAAGGCCAGGCTGGACGGGGCTTGGAGCAGCCTGGGACAGTGGAAGGTGTCCCTGCCCATGGCAGGGGTGGCACTGGATGGGATTTAAGGTCCCTCCCAACCCAAACCATGCTGTGACTCCACGGCTGACCTTGCTTTGCCACCGTAACGTGCTGAGGTGAGCAGCCCCTGGCAGCACCAGCACCCGACAGAGGCAGGTACAGACTCTGCCTTCCTGCCTTGGGAGAGAGCAACAGCAGTTGCCACCTGGGCCAGGCTGGGGTGCAGCACGGGCAGCTCAGCTCTCCCACGCCTGAAGCAAAGCCCCATCTCTTCCAAAACAGCCTCCAGAAACGCGCTGCTGAAAATGCAGCAAATATTACACACTGCTGGGAACACCCCTCCCTCTTCCTCGTGTCCCAGACACACTTTCACTCCTCTTCCCACCATCCCGTCAGCTGCCAGCTGCAGAGGGGCCCTGCCAGCTGACAGATGAAGCTTCAGGTTAACAAATCCAATTTGTCGCAGACAAAAAGCCAAAGCATCTCATTTCTGCTGGCTTTTTTTCATAAAATTGCCCAGACATTCAAGACTTGAAATGTCACCGTGTCACTCGGTGGCAGCTGAGGGCACGGAGCTGGAAAGGTTGGGAGAAGCTCTCCAAGAGTCACCCCTGCTCAGCTGGAAGGGAAGGGGAACAGGGCAGACAGGGCCCCTGTGATTGCTGGGGACAGGGAGGCCACCAGCTCACACACAGCCCACGCTCCCAGCCCAGCTCTCAGCAGAGCACAGAGGGATGGTGGTGCCCAGTGCCAGACCGTGAGCACCCACTCACGATTGCAAACAAGCCCCTTTGGCTCTCCTTGACCCCCAAACTCCCTCCACCCCCCTCCCCTGGGCCCGAGGCCAGCTGGGACCATCGCATTTCCCTGAGCTGGGATTAACAAAGCCAAAGGGTTTTCCCCACAGCCACTCAGGGCATCTCCCACCAGTGTAGGACGCAGTGGCAGATTGGGAGGCAAGGCAGAGCCCGCCTGTATCCCACCAGGAGCTGGGAAAGCTCCAGCAGGTGCCAGTGAACCACAGCAGCACTTCGCTGCGACCTCTGCCTCCCCCGAGCCTCGGAGCAGGGGTGTCCGGAAGGGCTCCTGCTGTGGAATCCCAGGAGCAGAGCTCAGGCACTCTGCCCCCAGCCCCGAGGGACCCAAAAGCTGTGCCAGCACAGCCGGGACCGGCCGCAGAGGCCACGGGCACACCAGGGCTGCGTTCCCCGCCAGGACACGGGGCAGGCAGCGAGCGCTGCGGCTCCCGGGCACCCCTCCAGCCCGCGGGAACCCGAGACCTCCCTGGCGGGCGAGTTTACTGCTGGGAACATACAGTTACAGCCCGGAGGTGAGGCAGAACAGGACACCCCGGGGCCCAGCTATGCGACGAAAATGGGCAGTGTCCATGGTGTCCATCTGTCCCTGGAGCTGCCCGCTCGGGCTGGGTGTTCAACTGCAGGAGCCTGGGGAGAACAGGAGCTGCTGCAGGGTCCCGTGTCAGCCACAGCCTTCCCACAGGGCTGGAGCCTCCCAAAAGCCAAGGCTGATTCTCCCGAGCTGATTCTGACCTCTGCTCACATCCAGCCCCAGCACGGGGCTGCAGCACCTCCCGTCCCTCCCATCTCCCTGACCCATTGGTCAAAGGCTCTGGGCAACACCCAAAGTGCAACACACGATGCAATGCCAGAGCCAGCACGGGGACTGTCCCAAAATGCTGAAGTCCCATCCCAGAGCACAGCAGGCAGCAGGTGGGAGAGCAAAAGCTGCTTCCCACACTGGCCTGCCATGCTCCTGCACAATTCCTGGTCCCAGCAGTGGGAAAGGCTCTGGCTTCTCTGCCCAGGATGATGCGGAGCAAGGATGCCGCCGCAGTTTGCCTCTCGGGCATACGGGAAAACAGAATCCAAGGGATCGCTGCCAGGGGGCCGAGCCAGGCAGCAGTGGGTGACCAGGAGCAGAGATCTGGGAGGCAGGATTGGGTCAAGCTTGGCTCAGCAGCGGCCGCCCGCCCCGCGCCCGCTGCCACAGCACCCACGGGAGACACTCCACAGGGACAGGGACGAGACGGAGCCCGGGCTCTCCTGAGGCAGGAGGAGCTCCCACTCCCACTCCCACTCCCACAGCACAGGGCTCCTTCCTGCGTGCTCCGGGGAGCAGCTGGCACCGAGCGGGGGCCGCGTCCCCTCTGCCAGCGCTCCGCACGGGCTGTTCCCGGCAGCGCGGCCCACGCGCCCGGCTGCTGCCGCCCGCTCCATCCTCCCCTCGTCCCATCCCACCTGTCCCAAAGCCTTCCCCAGAGCCCCGAGCCTCCCTCAGCGCGGCGCTGCTCGGCAGCACTTGGGTTTTCCCGGCTGCTGCCCCATTGTGCCAAAGATTTCCAAAGACCCCACGGTCCCTGCGGGTCCCTTTCAGCTCGGGATATTTTCAGGTTCTGTGACTGCAAGCAGCCCAGAAGGTACCTGTGTGCTGCACTCCCATTATCCACATCCAGAGGCTGCGGCTACAAGCAGAGATGCACATACGGATGGAGTGGGATGGACAGACAGTGCTCCAAGTGATGCCACCACTTTTGGCACTGCCTTGGCAGAGGGCACTGAGCAGCACACCCTTCTTGTGACTTCAAAAAGCCCAAGCCTAGAAATTATTTACATAGGCAAGATTTCATGGTATGGGGCTTTTTCACTCCTAAAAGACTACTCAGAAAAAAAATGGGTTTAAAATAAAGTGACTTCCAAAGAAAAATCCAAGTTGAAAGCCTTGCTTTGATTTTATTTTAAGATTAAAGCTCTCCGCAGAGTGTTCTAGGGCCCTGATGTGAGGACCACAAGCTCCTCTGATACTTCCTAGAAAAACTTGCAACTGAGCCACCCGTAAATGCTCCTCATGAGAAGGTTCAGAGGGCCTGGAGGAGAACAAGGTTCTCAGGGGACACACGCACTGCCAGGACACTGCCAGGCTGCCCTGCCTTAGAGCATCTGTCTGCAGGAGGCAGAATGGAGGATGAAAAATGGGGGCATGGATAAGGGATACAGCTCAGTCAGAGACACTGGAAAACGTCAAGGGTAAGTCAAGAACAAAGCCCGGGGATGGGAGATCCGGTTACACGACAGCACAGCCGAATTACAGCCTGGCTCTGGTGGGCTGGAAGAGAGAAACCCAAGCCTGCGTGCTCCGGGAGCTGACCTGGCCAGCCCAGCACTGGGGACAGCGGCTCTGGGGCACAGACCCCTCAGGGACAGCCCTCTGCTCCTCTGCAAAGAGCTTGGCAGGAAAGGCAGGAGCTTTTCCTGAGCTTCCCTTCCCGAGCCCTTCGTACGCGCCCGGCCCGGGCTGCTCCGGCAGCGGGAAGCGCTCGAGCCCGCAGGGAGCTCACCCCATCTGGGGCACCCAAAGGCAGCACAGACAGAGCCTGCCTGTCCCCACCCCTGCACCAGTCCTGCCCCCAGCCCCCCTGGATGCAGAGCAGCGACACAGCCACGTCACCCATCCATGGCAAGCGGGGACAGCCCCATAACTAAAGCACAGGATGAGGCAGGACATTGGGGACAGTGCCCCAGCTGGGTCACACAGGGACCAGGAAGACCCTGCCAGCTAAAAATGCACCTCCAACATGAAAACTCCATGTCTTCTCTTCACCCCTTCCTCATCATTCCTCACCCAGCCCAAAATCCAGCTCCTTGCCATGCCAGAAGCCCAGGGCACCCATGTGGGCCCCATCCGAGCTCCCGCGCCCCACGGCACGCTCCCTGAGGCAGCGGGGATGAGAAGCCTGAGCTGTGAGGGCCATTAAGGATTTCATTCACCTTTCTCTCTTACTTCTAAGAAACACTTCAGTTCCTCCCACCTCCCTTCTTTTCCTCTTTTCAAAGCAACCTTACAGCTATTTTTAGATCAGCACATCTCAGCGCTGCCGGATGGGTGCCATCCCCCGCATCACCTCCGCCGGCAGGAGAAGCAAAGGGATGCTCCTGTTCTCCACACCTCTGGGGCAGCTGCTCAGCCTGGGGATTTTCAAGCTGCTTTCCAGAGGGATGACTGGATAAAGCACGGAAGCTGCCATCCTGCTGCTCGGGAGCAGATGCTGAGAGCACAGCAGGTCTGTGGTCTTTCCCAAAACCCAGACGGCCTCACCCGGATCCCCTTACAGGACCATCAGCACAGCCTTTGGGGCATGTAGTCCACGAGCAGCTCCAGGGGCCAGAAATACCCCTGGTGCTCGCACCTCGTGGCAGCAGAGAGGTCAGCCTGCTGAAACCAAGGTGCTGAGACACGAAGGTGGGGGCTGGAGCTTCGTCCTCATCCCTCCCCGAGGGAACGGGACACGCGGTGAGGGTGGCTCATGCTCCTGCCCTGCCCCGCTCGGAGCACGACTGCCGGTTCAGCCTCAGCCCTTGAGAGCGCCAAGCTGTGCTCTGGGCTCCTGGAAAAAATAAATCTTCTTATCAGCACGGCGCAACAAGTCCTTCCAGGAAGGAGTCAGCAAGGATCTTGCTCGGCTGCTCTCCTTGGGGCTGAGCGCATCCCAAAGCAGAGCCAGGGCTTGCCCGGTGGAGCAGCTGTCAAATTCCAGATGGATGGTGCTAGGGGACTCCAAATCCAGGGATTTTCCTCTTCCAGACATGTTTTGCAAGAGGACAGAAGTAGGCTGCAAGTCTCAGGACCTGGATGCCAGAAAGGAACAGAGGAGGCAGGAAATCCCAAACCAGGGGAAAATGCAGCTTGTTCTGGGTCAAATGCAGAGGAAGAAGTGGAGGCACAAGCAGAGGCAGAGGAAAGCCCATTCCAGGAGAGCAGCCCAAGAGGTCAGGTCTGTACGAGGCTTCTGGGGATTCGCAACGCTTCGATTCTGATGCTGAAGGTCGAACCCCTGGAGCTGGTCAGGAGCTGGTTCCCCAGAGGATGGTTAGCCAACAACTCTCCCTGCGGCAGCGGAGCAGTCCCAGCAGCCTGTGGGACCAGCAGCTGCCACCTCCCACTGCTGCACTGGCAAAAAAAATCCATCCTGGGCACAGCAGAAGTCACGGCACCTTTGCTCCGGAGTGGGTGGCCGAGCTGGGACCTGCTGATCCACCTGGCTGTGCCGGACAGGGAGGTGAGCCCGAGTTCCCACGGTCGGAGCTCAGCAAAGTGGCAGCCCTTGGGTAAAACCAGCTGGGAGAGGAAGGAGACGAGCAGCAATCTGATGGGTGCTCCCTGGCTGCCAGCACCGCAGGGACACAGAGGCTGTGCTGGAGCCCCAAAACAGCCTGTGCCCCGGGATCACACTGAGCTGCCAAGGCTGAACCATTCCTGGGGTGGCGTTTGGTCCTGTCAGCTCCTGTGCTTGCTCTGGACTCGCAGGGAGAAGGTAAAACCATCCATGGCACGGGCAGGGCCACCGCTGCCCCGGCACCCTGGGAGAGCTGCATCCCCTCCTGCTGAAATCCAGCTGGGAGAGGGGCAGGGATTTACCACGGGGTGAAAAAGGCAGCCTGGCTGCCCAGCACAGGGGGATTCATCGGGGTGGTGCCCCAAACCCCCAGCCAGAGGCAGGATGGAGGCTGCTTTCAGAAATCCCTGTTGGGTGTTAGCAGGGACACCAGGTTATATCCAATTGCCACCATTTTAGAGCCCTGAACCAAACAGCCTCATGTAAATACACCTGGGAAAAACAGATTTGCTTCTTGCTTTATTTATCAGCCAGGGCTGGGAGAGCAGGGACGCATCCCTGAGACACCTTCTCCTGGCCCCAGAAATGTGTTCATTATTCCCAGGCCATGCCTGGCAGGATGTGGATCACTCTCCGATTACAGATGTTTATCAGTGAGCTATAATAAAGGTGGGACAGTGACACCAAGATGAATATTATATTTCAGGAAAATTTAAATGAAATGATCCATCATGCCCGGCAGATCAGCACCACCTTCTGCCGAGCCCCGCAGGGAGCGGAGCAGCTCCGGGACTGAGCCAGAGCCCCACAGTCACCTTGGCTCAGGGCTCCAGAGGAGAGGCAGCAGTGGCAGATAAAGAGAAGCACTTTGGATTTGCAAGGGCGCACAGAGAAACAGCAACACGAACCGGCTCGGTGGCAAGGGAGCTACACCCTCCTCCAGCAGGGCAGGGAGACATCCCCGAGCACCGGGGGACGAGCCCTGCTCCCCTCACCCAGCGAGCCCCGGTCCCACGCTGAGCACACCCGGAATCAGAGGGCCCTCGGAAATGGGACACGGCTCGGGCAGGATGCGGAGGGGAAGGGTTACGGAGTGGCTTTTCCCTTAAGTGAAATATTGCCACTGGCTCAGTGGAAGCAGGAGGTTGGTCCCTCCAGGGAGGAAGCTATCAGAAACCACTCTCCCTCCCAGCATGGCTTGCCCACAGTTTGCTACCTGTTGCATTTTACAACGAAGCAAAACACTGGAAGAACGTAAGAGGACATTAAAAAACCAGAGAGGGTGCAGAGTGTGCAGGGCAGGGACACCAGGAACGCTCCGAGCTGCTGCAATCCAGCCACGGAGGCATTACACATTCATCTGAATTTTAAATACAGAGCATGATGACTGGCATCCTCACAACTGCCACCGCAGCCTCACACTACAGCTTTTATGGTAATTCACAGGGAGTTACCCACAAGGCACCGCAGAGATTTTCTTGGCAGCCATCCTAAACTAATTTTTATAGGTTAGTGTACGGTTATACATAAACGTTTAAGAAAAATAAAATGGCGACTTGGAGGGAAGGACGTGGCTGGGAGGTTCTGTGCTGATGGCCCAGTGCAAAACACCACGGGGCTGAGCTCCACTGCCGGCCACCCCACAGAAACACCAGTTGGTTCATCAACTGGCTTGCACTGGCTACCACAAGACCCAGCCCTCCGCATCAATCCTGCCCCAGTGCCTCTGGGTCTCCAGAGCATCCCCTGCCCTTTGCAGGATGCTCAGTTCAACCAGGTCCCACCTGGCCAGGAGACAGCACCCTGCCCGCTCCCAGGGGACCCACCGGTACCTGGCTGTGGTGCTCAGCCCCTGTCCGGGGTGCACCAGCCCAGAGGGGTCGGGAACAACCCCAAGGAACAACAAGTTGTTGGTAGAAACCACAGCACCCTGAGAAATACCCTTCGCAGCAGCGTGGAGTGGTTTGGGTTAGCAGAGACCTTAAAGATCAACTCGTTCCACCCCTTGCTCCCAGTGGGACACGGCTCTGCCCATCACCTCTGCTTCCCGCATATCCTGACCCTGCTGGGCACCGGAGCTTCTCGTGGTGAGTGGAAGCTGCTGCTCAGCTTCCAGCTCCCCTCTGCAGCCAACGGAGGGAAAGAGCTGGAGCCGCTGCCAGCGAGCAGCAGCACCTCGGGAAACAAAGGAGAGACGCAGCAGGAGGGAAACCTTGAGCAGTGCAAGCCCGAAGCAGCAGCACCCATCTGTGATTCACAGGAACCAGAACAAACACTTGATGATGTCAGAGCTGACGATTAGCTTACAAAAATACAAAACCCCTGAATTCCTGCGGATCTTGCTGCACGCACACACGCGTGTCGCAGCACGGAAGCGGGAGGTCTGTCCATCGCTGCTGGATCACAACAGCAAAATGGAGGGAAGCACGATCAAGACTTTTAAGGAAAGAAGCTTTCAGACTTAAATCAGCTGTGGAATTACTCACAACACTGATTTGGATACAGGGGCACCACGAAGAAAACAATTAGACGACAGATCAGAGGGAAAGATGATGAGATTCGACTCTAGCACCACAAAGAGACAAAGCACTGAATTCCTGACGAGGCAGCTATTTTCCCGGGATGAGATTATTGCAGTTTGAGAAGCCACATGCACCACGTCCTCCCTCTCCTGCTCACTATGTGCCATCCCAGCTGGCTGTTTCCATGCAAGGGAGATGGAGAGCACTTTGCCCCCAGCTTTGTGCCTTCTGCACCCAGAGCACGAGCTTACCCCGTGTGACTCCACACCACCTCATGTGGCACTGCCCACAAAGAAGTGAAAGCAGGGGAAAACCCTGAAATAGCCTTAGGTAAAGTCAGGGCCTTTCTGGAGTGAGGATCTGGTGGATCTCCACTGTGAAGTTTGGATCTGGGGTATCTCAACTCATCCCCTGGTGAGATGTAAATCCCCACCTCCCCGGAGCACAGCAGCAAGCGCAGGAGAGCGAATCATCCCCGAGGTCTGAGCAGAGCAGCTTTTACCTGCTGTGCTCCCGGACAGGCTGACCAGAGGGGCTCAGTGCTCAGGAGCAGGACAGGCGATGCACTCCCACCATCACACCCCTGCAGATCATGTCCAACACACCCCAAGACTGATGCAGAGACGGCAGCAGGAGAGGCGGGACCCCCGGCACGGAGCTCCCCAGGTACAGATTCACCTCTGAACCCTTCACTACTCAAACCCCAACAGGCTTCAAAATCCTCCTGGAGAGAGAGATCCTTCTTGCAGAACCCTGCAGGACCTCCCACATGTTGCAAATCGTGGCTGCGGCCGAACCAGCCGTGATCCCCGGGAAGGTGGGGACAGCCCAGCTGCTCAGAGGTCACAGCCACACTGCAGCCCCCCGGTCTGCTGTAAACCAGCACTGACAGAGCACTCACCTATGAAATGGGGCTGGAAACGGGGGATTCAGCTACTGCTGTGCAAAAACAACCCTGACACGGCAGCAGGAGCGGAGAACTCCAGGAGCTGGGCACAAACAGCCACAGGCTTCCCAACCTAAACCATCCCACAGCCCCGATTTAATCTGATTTATGCAAATGTTAAACCAATTTAGGTGTACACATTGTACGAGTTGCCTGGCCCAGTTTAATTTGATAGGTTTTTAAACCTGTTTAGACAAACTAATATCTGCTGCCTAATCTAGAGCAGCCCTTATTTTGTGCAAATGTTGCCAGGGAACTAGAGCATGGACATCTGATGGATCCTGGTCGTACAACACTCACTCTGCATCAGCCCGAGCGACAGTAATGCATGGAAAATGGGAATGCTAAAATCCCATCTCCCTCAGGGCTGGCCGTGCCCACACAGCAGAGCTCCCAAACCCCGCGCTGCTGCACCAGGAGCTGTGCAAAGGCCATTCCCACAGCTTTCCAAGCCCACAATGCACAAGCCCAGGTGAGGCTCCGCTAGCCCGGGGCCACAGCAGGACGGCAGGACTGGGATGTGGTGAAGCCTCGCTTCTCTGGGGCTGGGGACAGAAGTCCCTGAGGGGCCAGCAAGTCCCAGGAAAAGGGAGAAATCCCAGCTTTGGGTTGGGTCCTGGTGTGCCCCCCTTTCCCAAGAGCTGGGCTGTCTCACCCTCGTTATTCCTTTGGCTCCAGAGTCAGCAGAGCATCCCCGAACACCTCGGATCTGCACCTCCAGGTGTGTGCACAGCCCGTGCCACGCTCCTCCACCCCGCACGTGCTTCCTCCTCACACCTGGGCATGCCAGGGGGACGCACATCCCCATCCCCTTCCTCTGCCACGGCAGCTCCTCTGCCTCCTCCTGGGCTGCTCACACACCTGTGGGGCCCTCGGGAGCCAGTGGGAGGCCGGGAGCCAAGAGGCTTCGCGGATGATAACAAAATAATAAATAAAGTTCAAAGAAACTCGCACCTCCCGACCAGCTCCTTATGGAGCGATGTCAAGAAGGCAACATGGCTCTGAAAATTCCTCTTTTGTCGGAGGACGCTGGGGCTGCAGGAGGACACGGCCATCTGTGTGCAGGACACGCAGCTCGGCACGGGCTTGTCAGAGGAGCAAATAATCCGACAGCACAGGCAGCCCTTGCAACGGGAACGCCAAGCTCGATAAATTACCAAGGCAAGACAATGATACCCAAGCCAGAAAAAAAAATTAAAAAAAGTCGAGAAGAATCATGTTGGATCAGACCCAGAACTCCAGAGGGTTTATGAGTTGAAAGATGGGGGAAAATAAAAGACAATTTTCAGTTTCCTAGGCTGATGTCAAGGAAAAAAAAAACTGGCCAAGTTATAAAGCAAATAATCAGAAAGAGAGGACAAGAGTAAAAAGAAAGGTCTAACAAACAGAGCCTGCAGATTGTTCCAGCTTATTGTGTAATAAACTTTGCAGAAAGGAAGCTGGTCTGAGCGTTACTACTTCAGGGCTCACAGGTTGAAAATCGACCACAATTTTTAAAAAGCAATACTGACATAGCCAGCAGCTGCCCAGCCTGGCTGGCTCCCTCCATTTGCAAATATATAAAAAATGAAATATATGTCCTGGGGGTTCTGCCCAGAGACACCAGGCCAGAGCAAAGCCCTTCACTCCTGACCCCATTCCCACCATCCTCTGCAGGAAGCAAAGGGCTTCACGGATGGAGGGAGCTGGGCCAAGGGAAGGGATTATTTGAAGTACAAGTCAGGCACATTTTTCACGCTGTTGAAGTGATGATATTTAACAGAAGTAATTTACAGATTTCCCTTTCTTTGAGGAGAGAGTTATGAATAATATGCATGTTCTTATCAACTCACAGAAGAAGAATTTAAAGCTCAAAGTTCAGCAACTGTGGATTAAACTACTTAGCAGCATCTTTTTAATGCAACCGAGTAACCTCTCTCTCCTTACCATACGCTCACACTGCCCACACTGACTCGGGTTAGATCTGGCTTCGCTTTATCTCGGATTCCTACACTCGCAATTTTATCTCTGCAACGCAAAAGGAAAACTGTTTCAGCTGGAACAGAGCGAGTTCAAATCAAACCCACGTGCGGCGCAGGCCACAGGCCGCAGCTCGCATCCATCACGGCAGCTCGCCACCCACGCAACCCCGGCGCCACGTGGGGAGCGCATAAACAGCTCAACAGGCGTTTACTACCTGGAGTAACTCTGCTCCGAGGAGCGCAGCTGCACGGGGCTGCCCCCGGTGCCAGCCCGGGGACCGCCCCGCCGGGCAGCGCAGGGGGATCCACCCCGGGAGGGACCCCAGACCCCAGAGCAGCGTGGGGTCGCAGTCTCCCACCGCAGAGTCAGCTCTGGGGTCCCTTAATACGGCCCGAGCCCTTTGGAGCTGCTCCTGTGCTCTGAGGAGCCACAAACACCACCCCCCTCCAGCCTCAGTTTCCCCGGCGTGTGGCCGCATCATCTCCTCGGACATCCCACCTGGCTGGACCTCAGCTGTCTCTCCACCCTCATTCCCACCTCCATCCCCCAGGCAGCAGCAGAATTGAGGGTCTAACAGGAATCCACACTCCTGGAGAGAGAGCAAAGGCACGTTTTTCCTCCTCTCCTTAGGGAAGGAGTCCCACTGGTTACTCCTTAGCCTCCAGAAAAAGGCAGAGCAAACCTGCTCCCCTGGGGACGAGACGGAAGGGACGCCCCAGGAAGAGGCTTCGTTTACCAAACCCGCATTTATCAACCCAGCGAGCACCAGGGAACGGGGGGACAGAGACACGGGGGGCACAAAGGACCCCACCCCGTCCTGCCAGTGAGGCCAATGCCAGAAGACAACAGCAAAATGAGCCGAGGACCTCCCGCCCGTCACCTCCATCGCCCCGTGCCCAAGCGTACGAACGGCTCTGCTGCGGGGGACCCCTCTCCCCCCACACCCCTTGGTGGCACAGCTTCAGCTGGAAGCTCCTCTCACATTACTCAAAGTATTTATGACTTTTTCCCATTTGAAATATGGGCCTTTACCACGCACAGGAAGGAGGAGGAGAGTGCCAGCAAACCTGTTAATTTATAAGTCAATCTGGCAGGGAACAATTAACAGCTTTCCCCCTGTTGGGTGCGCAGAGGGGGGGGTATCTTCCCCCTAGGGAGGGCAGGAGGGTCCTCTCATCAGCCCTGCCCTGCTGGACCCAACAGCCTTCGTGCCCAGCACCCAGATCCAACCTCATTTCCCTCCCCGGGAGCTCTCACAGGGACAGCAGCCCTGTCCCCCACAGCCAGGGAGTTCAGATTACACAAACAGCTCCAGACACAGGCACACAGCCCCCAACACACGATTTCTAGAGAAAAACGATATAAATCCGTAATACTCTGCCCTGGCCAAGCCAAGCTGCGATCAGCGCTGACGGCCGGGAGCTGCGGGCACGGGCAGGGGCAGGAGCGCCACGGGGAACATCCCCTGCAAATTTCCGCGGGGTTCGCCTGGGGAGGGAGCGGGCGGCGCTCCAGGCACTCCCCGCACTCCGCAGGGTGTTCCCGCTCCGAGGAAGGGCTGAAACCCCCCAGTCAAAACTGCTTTTTCCTCCCAACTGCAGAGAGTGCTCTTGCGGGGGCAAAGCCTCCCGGGACTGGGCGAGGGTGAACGCCCCGAGAGCGGAGATGGCCCCTGCCCCCAGCGGGTCCAGTTCCATCCCGCAGACCCTGACCGCCCTCCCAGGGGTGTCACCTCCACACCCGCACTGCTCCCCTTACCCCACATTTGCACATTTGCTCGCCCAGGAGGGGCTGGAATGGGATCCTCCTGGGGAAGCACAGACATTATTAATCATTACTCTTATTGAAGGGGTGGGGGGGGGTTCACCCTCCTCGTGACAAATTTTGGCTCGGTGACACGGAGGCTCCGGGGCCAGCTCTTGCCTGCTGCGGGCTGATCCCAGGGCTTGAGATTTCAGCCGAAATCCCCGAGGGCAGATGGAAAACACCACCTGCTGTCGCCCCAGGGGTGTCCCGCTCTGGCTCCAGGGCTGTCCCCAGCCCCAGAGCCCGATTCCCCTTTCAGAAGGGTGAGGTTCTCACAGCGCAGGGGAGAGGCTCCCCTCAAACAGGGGGACTCGGGTGGTTTGGGGTGACCCATGTCCCTTCCTCGCTGCTGTCACTGAGCCACCCCACAGCCGATGGCAGCGGGGCAAAACCCACTCGCTGACGGGCTCAGGGGTGGTGGGAGGACAAGGTACCCCCGGTGTCTGGGGTGGGAGCAGGCAGCACCCCGGGGGGACACAGCCGTGTCCCCAGGATGCGGTATCGCACAGGGGAACGCTCCGATGGCTCCTCCGACACCGCATCCCCGCGACGCTGAGCGGCATCGGCTCCTCCACCGGAGCATCCCAGGGCGCCCGGAGCCGGGAGGTGGAGAAGCCACCGACGATGCCACCGAGCAGCACCAGCACAGGCGGTCCCACGGTGCTGCTCCGTGGGAGCGCAGCCCCGAGCACGGGGGCGATGCCGGAGCCCCCACGGCCACGCGCGGGGCCGCGCCCCGCACCCCGCGGGACCGCGCTCGGGAGGCGCCGGAGGGACGGGGCGGGGGCGCGGTGGCAGCGAGAGAAAAGCACGGCGGGGAGCCGGGGGTCCTAAAGCGGGGGGGGGCGCGGGACGGAGCGGGGCGCGGACACATCCCGGTGCGGCGGGGGACGGAGCGAGGCGCACCCCGGGACCGGCAGCGGGGCGTGGGGCGGGCGCTGCCGCAGGACCCCCCGGCCAGGCTGCGCCCCCCAGGCTCCAGCGCCCCCCGGTGCCCC
>VWZW01003146.1:457554-684286 GCA_013397115.1 Edolisoma coerulescens
GCGGGGGGCTCGGGGTCTCCAGGGTCCCTCCAGCCCCTCCTGGCACATTTACTGCAGTCCCCACGTTTAAGAGCTCCACCGCGTCCCCTGTGTCTGACATATTCCCAATGTTTAGCAAATTCTCCATATTCACCCTATCTCGCATATCTAATTCATTACCGATGTTTTGTAAGTTCTCCATATTTCCCATGTTTAGTATACTCCCAGCAATAATTGGAGGAACGGTTTTCCTCTCATTTTCCTTTCCTGGAGCTCCGGAGCACGCTGGGACCGCGCCGCTGTCGCAGCGGGGGGATGCTCTCGCTCCGAGGGCGAGCACCCGCTCCCCCATCTGCTGCTCCCAAACTTCCCTGATCCCCCGTGTGCCTCCTCAGACTGGCCAAATGTCAGCCGAGTTTTAACCGTTCCTGGGAAATCCAGCAGAAATGTGGGATCGTTTCTCTTCCCAGGGCTGAGAGGGGCCGCTCCACTGCACGGCCTCGGGGTGCCTCCATCGATTGGGGGTTTCGCTCGTTTTTCTGCATGACAAGAGCCAAAAGCCGAGAAGTCGATGTTGCTGCGGCCTTGGGAAGGAATCAGGGCCATCAAAGCTGCTCTGTTTTCCCAGGTGCACCAGGAAAACGCCATCAGCACCCAGCGCTGCCCTCGCTGTGGGCAGAGGGGCTGCGCGGGCCGGAGGGCGTGAGGCCGCACCGGGAACCTTCACCTGGATTTCTTACAGTGATTGTCCTCTGTGAGAAAAGGTCTTTTCTGAGGATTGGAGCCCTAGAGATCCACAGAGGTGCACAGAATCCCACAGAGCTCCACGGGAGCCCAGAGGGACCCCCAGGACCAGCTCCAAGGTGCCCACCACGCTGCTGCGGGGTCCAGCCCCATCTTCTCATCTGCTGGGAGAGTCCCAGGCCCTGCCCCAGCCACCCTTTTCCCATCTTCTCCTACCGACCAGGGATCAATCACGGATTCTCTCCCACATCCGGAAAACATCCGCTTTCCCCGCCAGCCCAGCCCCTTTCAGCAGGGCCCGGTGGCAAACGCCGCACCACCGGCGCTCCGCGTCCTATCTGCTGCATCTCTGTTCCTAATGGATGTATAATATTTTACAGTAATTTCCTCATTTGTCATGCAATCAAATCCTTTGATCAGACACGGGAGAAATGTAAATATCAATTATTAACCAGCCCATTCTGGTCTTGCTTGACTGGATATTTATTTTTTTATTATTTTTTTGGAGGAAGGAATTGATTCATTTGCAATTCAGCTCTCCAACCCGTTCTTAATTTGGATGCTTGCATTTCTGGATGGGCTGTATTTTTGCAGGGGGAGATATTTGATCACTAGAGCGATCGATGTTTCCATGTATATTTTATAGTGGAGAGATACTTGTGTAGAAAAGTGTAAAATAAGTGGGGGGTTTTAAATCCTGTGCGTAGAGAGCTGCTACACCGTGGTTCAAAATCTCAGTAGCCAAATTTGCTGCTCTACAGTCATTTATAGTCCTTCAGAGCGTTGGCATGAAATGGAGAGGTGGCCAGGAAATTTCTGACAGAATATTTTTCCATCTGCAAATAGTTCTATTTTTTTTTTTATTATTTTCTCGTGAGAGTGAGGCAATTTGTATAAACACGTTGCCTTCGGCAAAAAAGGCTTTGGAAACAAAAATAATAACAAAAAAAGTAAAACTAGAAGAAAGATGAAACTCAGTAGCTTTCTTTTTGATTTCCCATTTGGAGATGGTTTTCCACTCAAAGCTTTGGAAGTTTCTGGTGTCTGTATAGCCTGAAAAGTCAAGCTGGGGTTGTGACACGGATTTGTCTCGGCATTTCAGTGTCCATACTCTCCTGACATTTCACTGGTGCCAGTTTTGCAGGAGGTAATCCCCATCCTTCCCCCCAAAATCCCAATTTTGGCTTAAAATTCAGGAAACCGGGAGCGTTCTCCTCTCAGCCAGGCTGTTTATCTGCTTTCTGGAGTTTTATTGAAGCTCTGAGAGTTGCATTTTGCAAGCTGTCTTCTTCCTGAAAGCGAGCAAGCTGCGCCTCTTCCTTAATCATCTGCTTTTGTTTGCTCGAAGGAAAATACCAAATATCTCATGACTTGCCATAAAGCCGTGAATGACTGCAGGGATGCGCAATTCCTGCCCGGCCTCATGACTAATGGGTGAGTTTTCAGGTGCACGTGGAGCCTGTGGAGATGTGCCCCAAATCCTGCCTGGTTTGGGTTTTTTTGTCAATCTGAGGCGGATGACAACATCTTCTCACCAGCCCGGCAGTGGTTGGTGCAGAGAATCTTCTGCAGTGCTCCTGCAGTGTGAAATAGTCGTGGAATCACGGAATGGTTTGGGTTGGAGGAACCTTAAACATCATCTTGTCCCAGCCCTGCCAGGGGCAGGGAGACCTTCCACAATCCCAGGCTGCCCCAGGCCCCATCCCTGTTTCACCAGGGATGTGATCCAGCCCCTGCAGACACATTTTGTGAGTCCTGCAGGGTGTAAGAAGACTTTTTAAAGTTGTTGTCCTGGAAATCCAACACTCACCTCACATCACCTGCGGGAATCAATGGTTTGGGCTTGACCTTGACACCTGGGGTTTGTGCTGGAGCCAGCTTTACTCCCAACTTCTTTCCCAACCCTTGTTTTTTTCCGCTGGGTTTTATTCCATGTAAAAGCTGTGTGAAGAGTGAGTCTGAGCTGCAGCTGCTGTGCCCAGACACGGTCACTGGTGGGTTGTGAAAAAAGCTATTGATCTCCCCCTTGATGGCGTTTGAATCCAGTTCTTAAATTAACGCTGCCAAAGCAGCAGCTAAAGCCCAGGCGCGGAGCGCGATCGATGCCGGCTTGTTCCCGGCTGAACGGGCAGGTGCCGATCCATAAACCCGGATCCTGTGCCGTGACCCCGAGCCGAGGGTGGGAACTGCTGCCACCGCTTCTGCAGATGCCACATGGGTACGTACCTGTTTCATTGCCATTTCCTTCCAGCTCACCGGAAGATTTTGGCAGGCCAGACCAAGCCCTGACTTCCAGAACCTGCCTTACCCACAACCTCTGGGAGAAGGTCTCAGCAGCAGCTGAGAAACCACTTCAAAAACCTCATCCCTTTCTGATCCTGGGGTCTTTGTGAGGCAGGAACTCATCTCCTGATGGAACTTACAGAGAAATTCTCTGTTGCTGTCATCCCACTGTATCCTGGCTCCCACGCAGCAGCAGTTCCAAGAGAGCGAGGCTGGAGGAGCAGCAGGAAGGGCAAAGCCGAGCTCACCACCAGGAGGTTTCGCTGCAGCTTGGTGCTCTCTCCTTGCCCCCAAGCCCCTAACACATTGTTTCCCACAGAAAAACCAGCGAGGAATGAATTCCTGCAGCAGCACAGCGGGGAGGGAGCCCACGGGGCTGCACCCCGGCCTCGGCACTGCCCGAACGCAACAGAGCTGCCAAAGCTGGTTCGGGAAGTTGACGCCGCTCTGGTGTTCCTCAGAGGCAGGGCATGCCCTGCGAGGCTCAGCACCCCACTGGGAATCCAGAATGGTTTGGGTTGGAAGAGACCTTAAACCCCTCTAGTTCCACCCCTGCCATGGCAGGGACACCTTCCACTGTCCCAGGCTGCTCCAAGCCCCGTCCAGCCCGGCCGTGGCTCCAGCAAACCTGCCCAAAACCTCGTGTCCGTGAGACGCACGCAGAAGCTCCCTGGCTGCAGGAACGTGTTTGAGGCACAATTTCCCACCTGGGGTCATTTGCGGTGCAGGCAAATGCCTCCAAGGAGGGGTTTTCGGGGTGGGGGGTGGTGCCGGGGGTCTGCAGGGCGGCAGCTCGGGCTGGAGCAGGGCAGGGATCCAGCGCTGTCCCCAGGCTGGTTTCCAGCAGCCTCGCTGGTGCCTGGGGACTGCGCTTGGGGTGAGAAGGCAGGCACGTGTCAAACACGAAAGACACGCTTTGGCACCGTCTGCTCCTGCGGAACAATAGTTACTCTTCATGTTAGTTCAGTTACAGATCAAATAATCTGAAAAATTCACAAGTGGCTGCGGATACAAATTAACTTAACAAAACATTTTGAAAACGGCGCAGTCCTGAGGAGAATACAAATGTGGCAGGCACCGGTGGGAGAGAAATCCAAGTGCCTGCACCGGAGTCCTCCCATCAACATTTTCCCCGCGTCAGATAACACAGAAAACAGCTAAAGCTGGATGAAATATAATAATAACTCGATCCAAGATGGAGCGATGCCATATGGAAGCCCAGGGAAGTTTTCTCCGCTCTTTGCTCCGCTGATGTTTTTCAGCTGTGTCATTGGTACTTTGCTTTATCAAGAACATTGTGGGCTGAATTCTGTCTGTGCAGTGAAAAATGACAGGCTGAGGTTTGCTCTCTATTGCACCAAAGTCATTGGCGTTGCAGGAAGGTAAAGGACAGAGGTATTTGGCTTGTGGTCACCGTTTCATAACTGCAGAGCAAAAGCTATAAAATCCTGATGAATTTTTTGAGCTTCCAAGCCTAAAGCAGCTCTTTGGTTTCCAGCCTGGCTGGGTGCAAATGTGGGTGCTGTGGATCAAGGCAGCAGCATCCTCATGCCCAGTGCTGGTAGTGACTTGTTACACGCAGGAATTGCTCTGTTGGGGAAATAACCCAGCAGCTGCTTCCCCTGCAGGTTCATTTCCAGCAGGGACTGTTCCCAGCCCAGCTGCTCAGTGGGGCTGCAGTTCACCCTCTGTGCAGTGGTAGCTGGATTGAGATCGCTTTTGGTGTGGGGAGAGGAGACTGTGGGATAAATATGGATTGGGCTAAATAAGGAAAAGCTGTGTGGGATGCTGCGAACAGCCTCGCCGCAGATGTAACCCACTCCATATGGAAGGTCCAAACTCACCCACGCTGGGGTTTGGCTTTCCCCACCATGAGCCAGAGCTGGTGGGGAGCCACAGCACGGTGGGGGAGCTCCCAGGGGGACTTCCCAACCACCAGCTGGCCCCGGTGCTTTATCCTCACCTTCTCGCTTCCCTTGGGCTTGTTCCCAAGCCACGTTC
This sequence comes from Edolisoma coerulescens, assembly GCA_013397115.1. NCBI lineage: Eukaryota > Metazoa > Chordata > Aves > Passeriformes > Campephagidae > Edolisoma > Edolisoma coerulescens. The sequence continues at coordinate 462,562 of VWZW01003146.1, forward strand.
GCTTTCCCCGGCTCAGCACAGAAGGATCCCTGCAAGACGTAGCCAAATCAGTCCTAAATCCCTTTCCCCTCTGCTCCCCAAGGTTCCGCTGAGCTCCAGCAGCCCCATTCCACCTCCCCTGTACTCAGGGTTCTGGAATCACAGAATGGTTTGGGTTGGAAGCGACCCTAAAGCTCATCTCGTTCCAACCCCCTGCCATGGAGACACCTTCCACTATCCCAGGTTGCTCCAACCCCCGTCCAACCTGGTCACCCCATGGAGCTGCCACCAAAATCCCACCCCTTTGGGCAGCTCAGCAAGAGCAGGAGCCACCCCCATTCCTGCTGCTGCGGGAATTACACTCACTCCTCATTATCCTCGCTCCTCCCCAGCCGGAGCAGGCAGCAGAGGCTTTTTGTCTGAATGAAATGAGAACAAAACTGGTTGGAACAGTGCGGGGAGATCAGTCATTAGTCATTGCACCTTCCTCAGGAGCTGCCGCTAATTGAGACACTCAGGTACCGCTGCCACCGCGAGCTGACTCGCTCCAGCCCCGCTGCTCAGACCCCCCTGTCGTGTTCAGGGGTGTCACTCAGCTCGGCACCACGTTTGGTTTTGTCCTCATGGGCCCTGGAAGCTACAAGGGGAGGAAGCAGAAGAGAAATGGCCTCGTCAGTCCCAGAGGGCCGTGGCAGAAGGTCGCAGTTTGGCCGGACACAGCCGCCGGGGATCCCTCTGTGCTCCCCCCGGGTACGGCTGCAGCTCCAGCCCCGAGGCTGTCATTTACCCACCACCCCGCTGCCCTCAGCCGGGGAATTGCGGCCGATGGATGCCTGGTGTTCATCCGGCCCTCACTCCCACCGCAGCCTGCGCCCCAGGAGCGGGGAGCCCGCCCGCAGCTCTCCATCCTGGCTGCTCTGCTGGCTCTGCCACCACCGGGTGCGCGAGGCCGGGCTCAGGCACCGAGGGCAGAGTAATGCCACCTCCCCGGTGTGACAGCACAGACTCTTTCCCGTGGGAATTTTTCTCTTCTTCTCCCTGTGTTCTATAAACAAAGATAAGGTTTGGATGTTATTGAAACTGTCTCTGGAATGACGGACAGTTCAGCCTGGCCTGTCGGCCTAGGGGGAGGTTTTGAATTGACCCAATCCGGAGGAACTTTCAAAAGTCTGTATAAGTTTTAGAATTAAATAATAAAATCAGAATTCGGCCTCACCCGATTCAGCCTGGTTCTTGCACGCGGCTGGCGGCTCCACAGCGACACTCGGGAGGTGGCAGCTGGCTGAGGCTGTCTGTGGGCACTGCCTCCAGAGCCTTTGGTCCAGCAAAGCTCCCTGGTGAAGCTGGTGCCTTGTTAGGAAAAGTCCATCCAGAGGAAAGGTGTGCGTGCACCTGTCCTGTAGGATCTGTGACCTGCAACATGGTCTTATGGGTAAAAAAAATCCAGATCTGATCCTCAGGATGCCTCTTTGCAGGTCTGTGGCCTGTTGGAGTGGGAGAGTGTGGTGGGGAATCGCTGTGCTTGGGGCAGGGAGAGGAGCTTTTGTTTGAAGTGGATTAAATTATCCGGAATATAAAATAGGAAACAGTCTACTGAGGCTGAATGAGATGTGCCAGATAGGACTTCGTGATCCCTGTGCCAAACAAATGAGGTCTTAATGCTCTGCCAGCCCTCGGGGAGGAAGAGATTAATTTATATTCCTTCCTTCCTTCCTTCCTTCCTTCCTTCCTTCCTTCTGGAGCTGCTATGCTGCTATGGCCACAGATGAGCTCTCTACCAGTTTTCTAAAAAAATTTATTCAATAACATAGACCCACAAAATTTCCAGACAGAAAATTTTCTGTNCTTCCTGTAGGAAGCTGCAGCAGATTTGGCTCCATGTCACCCTAAGAAGCCCCCAGAGATCTGGCTGCTCCCAGCTGCTCCCACCACAAGCCCTGGGAACCGGTGAAGTGAACAGTGGAGTGAAGGTTTCCCCATCCTGGAGGAAGTTCCTGCATCCCAGACACCTGCAGGATGGGACACGGGACCATCCTCTTTGCAAACAGCTCTTTTTAAATTGAATTTCTCCCCCGTGCGGGTCCCGACACTTTGCTCGTGCACGGGGGAAGCAGAGTTTAAAAGGGAATTTCTGTCTTTTATTTCCCTGCCAGCACAGGCGGGTGGGCGGGCGAGGCAGTTGGGAGGATGTTTTCCTTTCGTTTTTCAGTCTCATTGGGCCGCTATATTTAGGCCAGTTTCTAATTTTCTGGGCTTAATTAATGAGTTGAAGTTTTCACGCACAGGCGCTCGAACAGCTTGGGAAGCTCAGCCTGGTCACTGGGCAGGAAAAAAAACTGTCTTTCTTCTCTGCTAGCGCTGGGAAGTGACCTGTAGATAACCTCAGAGGAAACGTCTCTTTGGGATCACTGGGACACACCAGCCCTGGCCCTCGGGCACGCTGTGCACGACGCGGGTTTGTTCACGTGGTGGCACGCAGCCACAGTGCCTGGGTGTGTCACACTTTGGACGCGAAGAACCACGCAAACTCCGCTCTCAGAGAGAAGGCAGAAAAAAAAAAAAAGGAGGGCCAAATTGGCCCGCTCTTTATTATATATGTTCTTAGAAATCACCGTGGATTGGAGGGAGAAATTACCACCTCTCAATCACACTGGTCAAAGGAAAGATCCCTCCTGAGGAGAACGGAATGCAAACGATAAGGACGGTTGGCAAAACACGGCTGTGTTTACAGAAAGTGTGTGAGAACTTTGTTACAGAAATGAAAACATCGAAGAGCTGCAAAATTCAGGGCGACATGGGTGCACCCTGAGTGGGGCTGTGCTCTGTGTGCTCCCAGCAGCCATCCCAGCCTGTCCCAGGGACACGGGCACCCCCTGGCACGGGGGTGTTCTCCCTGCACCCCCTGGCACAGGGATGTTCTCCCTGCACCCCCTGGCACAGGGATGTTCTCCCTGCACCCCCTGGCACGGGGATGTTCTCCCTGTGCTCCCACCATCCGTCAGGTGCCGGTCACACCAATGCACCTGGATGCCATCACAGGCACACAGGATGCTCTCACTGCCATATTTGAGCCTCCAGACACCTACAAAGGTTTCAGTCTGTTTTCCCCTTTCTCTGGAATGGGTCTTGGATGCCCCATGGCTGCACACTGGGTACAAGCAGTCCTGCTCCTCCCCGACACCCGGCCCATGGCCATTGCTCTAATCATGTAAAAGGGTTTCAGAGTGCAGGGTGGCCGTAAATCTTTCGAGTTTTGAGCCCCTTTCCAGCTTCAAGTTGCCACCTGGATGCTGGCCAGATGGCCTGGCTGATTTTCCTCTGGATGTGCCAGACGCTCTTGGAGCAGCTCCGGAGGCTCGGTGTCCGTTTGTCCGTATCACCTGCACGGCTTTTGGTGCTCACCGGGGCGTGATTGTACCCCAGTGCCAAAGGCACGGGGTGCTCAGGGAGGTGGGTGCACAGCCCGGCTCCTCTCGGGGTCACCCACAGGGGCCAGAGCAGAGCCGTCCCTGGGATCAGCTGAGCTTCTCCTCGCCCGGCACCTGTGAGGTTAACGCCGCAGAGGCCCTGCCCTCTCCCTGCCCGCTCCCTGCCTGACGAGCTCTGTCACACGGACGCTCATCTGTCCAGATGTGTTAGGGCTGAGCTGCCCCACGCCTGCCAGATGTGTCCCTGCACCCCTCGCTGGCTTACCGGGGGCACCGTGGCAGAGCGGACGCGCAGCTGCTGCCCTTTGCACCCTGCGTCACCCCCCCACCCCGGGACAGGCTTAAATGTCCTGGAAAATCGGGCTAAGAAGGAAGGAAATAAGAACTGGAAGGGGTTTTGGTGGGGTTTATTTCACAGTTCTCTTCTTCCCTGGGGTTTAATAATAACCGTGGCATTTGCCGCCCGCTTCTCTCCTGGCCCTGCTGAGGATGTCACCCTTCCCTGGCACCGACAGCGGTGTCACACGGGCACAGGGAGAGCTGCCACCCCTCTCTCAGCACCCGCTGCCCAGCACAGCTCTCACACTGGTCCCAGTTTGCTCACTGGGAAGCAGCAGGGAGAGCTCTCAGCGCTCTTCCCCACTCTGATGTGGGGGATCAGGGATAAAAAGTCCGGAAACAAGGAGTTTCTGAGTGACAACGGCACAGGTTCCCCCCTGCTCCCCATGTAAACACATGTCCTCTGCTTCACTTCCCCCAGCACCGGCACCACCTTAAAATAGATCTGCCTTAAAATAACACCGTGCTAACCCCAGGCAGATGTGTAGTTTTTCTTTTCCAGCAATCAGGAGATTTTTCCAGCGAGAAACTATTTAGCTAGAAATAGGAGCCAGAGAGAGGGGGATGATGGCACCAGAGCTATAAACTGCACCCCGAAGCCGGTGGCTAGGTGGCCCCTGGCTGCCCTGACTGAGCAGTCCCCAAACTCCTTTGGGTTGAAATCACTCAGATTTGTGGGCAAGGAGGACATTTCTGGCACAGGAGGTGCTATAGCAACCGTGTGAAGGTGCCTGGAAAAAGCTGAGAGGGGAAATAAATAAAATAAAGGCGTTGGTGGAAAGCAGAGTGACGGTAAAAGGAGGAGAGGAGCAGGAGATCCCCAGGGTGGAACATGGTGCCAAAGCATCCAGTGGTATTTCTCTTGGGCAGTTTTAAACTAAAAACTCCCCGAGAGCAGAATGGTACAGGGAGGAGAAGGGAGATTGGGTCCCCTGCATATCCCAGACTCCCACGGAAATCCCAGCTCCGTGTCTCTCTCACACCTGCCAAGCAGTGGGTGCTGTCACCCCCCTCCCCCAGCACCATCCAGCCTCCCACAACACCCGTGGTTTTGGGGCTGATCTTCCACCCCACCCAACTCTCGGTTCTGAACAGGAGCTGGAACTGTGTTCTTGCTGGTGAAAGCCTTGGACTGGCGGGTGCATCCCTCGCTCAGGAGTGCTGTGATGTGCTGGGCACCACCCTGGCCTCATGCTGAGCAGCTGGGAAAAAATCCAAAATCTGGCACCCGGGGAGCTGTGTCAGAGGGCTGGAGCTGCTGCACGCCCCGGCCATGGGAAAAAAACACCTTTTGATTAGAACTTCCTCCATATTACATTTGATTTTATTTTTCCCTTCCCCTCCCAGCCCTTCCCTCGCGGCCACGGTTTGGCAGGATTAATTCGAGATAAAGTTACCCTGAGTGACGGCCTTTGCTTTTGTGTTCTCCTTGTCTATTTTCCGCCTCGCTAAACCTAGAAAAACTCCAGAGAAATTCTCCAGCTTCCAGCCTTGCCAGGGGGCCCCGGCTCAGCCGACACTCATCTGCCGTCTCCGCGTTCAACCGCGGAAAAAACCCACAACACCTTCTGACAAGGGTTATTTTTATTTCTAATGAAAAGCGAAGCCTGCTGTGCACAGGTGGAGTGGGACGGATGACGGGCGCCGAGGTGCACACGTCAAAATGATTGAGGGCTCATATTTCCCAGAGGAGACTCTTTTTGGGCGGTGGGGGAGACCTCCCCAGGCCCCTGACGTTTTATGGTTTTGCAGCCTGATTGGTGACAAAATATCCCCTTTGTGCCTGGGAGGGCTGGGGGTGGGGGCTGCGGCTGCACCATCGCTGCCACGGCGCAAGCCCAGCCTCTGCTTTGTGCTTCGCTGACCCCCAAGTGCGGGGTCAGCTCCTGGGCATAAATGTGGGACTCGGTGTAAAAAACATGCCAGGGGCAGGAACACGACCTGAGAGCCAGGGCTTGGTGTGTCCTGGCAGGGGCAGGACCCGGCTGCCCCCCAGCAGGGCCCGGGGTGGGTTTTCCTTCGTGACGTGAGGGTGTCCTGACCTGGAGGGCTGTGCCCAGCCCCTGGAAAAGGATGAAATGGAGTCGGTTTCAATAAGTGACTGTGAGCCCTGGAAATGTCCAAGGCTGGGCNCCTGGTGGGTTTCAGGCAGGGACGGTGACACGCAGAACCGGAGCTGCTGCTGCTGCCCTCACTGGGCTCCCATCCCATGAGCTCAGTCAGTTATTGAGCTCTCTTATTACTTTTTTAACATTTATTTCTGGACTTGCAGCAATTATTTCTCCAGCAGAGTGAAGGTTATTAGGATAACTGCTCCTGTGGTTAGTTTAGATTAGTTTGGGATGGAGAAAGGCAGAGAGGAGCTGTTGCTTGGGAAGCAGTCTGGTTATCCATTGGAAAGGGCAGCTGGAAGAGAAGGCAGGGAAAGTCCTGCTGTCCCTCGAGGCTCCACAGGGCCACTGGAGGATACAGTCCCACTCCTTCCCAGGAAGGTGGACAGGGAGGCAGCACCCTGAAACACAGACCTGGAGGGCAAACCCCTGCTGGCAAGGCCATGGTGCTCAGCCACCCTGGGAACTGGCACACGTGGAGCTTCTCCACGCAGGTCCCTGACTCCACCAGGCTGAGCTGCAGCTTTACTTGCACCCCAGGAAGGCTTTCCAAGCTTACTCCAGGTTTGCACCACCAGGCACAGGAGCCGGTGCGTGTTTGTTGACGCTCCCCCTCCCAGCCGCATTATGCAGCCCCGTAAATGCCCTTTCCATCTTGCTCTGATCATTAGCTGGGAGTATTCCGCTCCAGAGCTCTGCAATAATGAAAGGCACTGAACTTCAGGATCTCAATTAACTATAGCAAACGCTCTAGATCCTAGGAAAATGCTTTGCTCAAATTATATTGCAATAATAATCTGCACGTCCATTTGCCCCCCGGGGGCGCCGTGGATCTCAGTCCTGCTCCCTCGCACGCCCTGAGCTCCGGCCGTTCGTCTCCTTCCTGCCCAATGCACAGAGTCATTCCTAACTCCTGGGCTCCTCTGCCATCTCCCAAAACAAAATCCAGCCCTAATGCCTCGTGGCACTCCACCTCTCGCCTGATAAATGCATTCCAGCTCTTAATGAACGATACCACGTCGTTACAATTAATAAGCAGACGCGCCCGGTCCTTTGGCTGCCGACTCCCTGAATTGCAAGGCTGTCACTGCAGCAGTTGAGATCTTCACAGCTCGAAGGTCACGCTCCAGGTTTGGGGGAGAAGTTGGGGAGGGGCGAGAAGAATCAGGACCTGCAGCCTTTAAATAGGAAAATGGAACGAGGCAGTGATGGGGAAGGATCTGGGCACCTGCACGGTCACCCCCACCCCACCACGCCAAGGCTGGGGGGTTGTCGTGGGGGCAAGAGCAGGAGATGAGTTTGGTTTGCCTGGATCCACGTGAGGGTGGGTTGGAGGTGGTGCCTGTGAGGTGCTGCCTGCACGGATGGGGCCGGCACAGCCCCCCAGCCCAACAGCGCTGCCTTCCCAATCTCATCCAGCCTGCAGGAGTCTAATAAAACAAGTCCACACGTTACAAAATCAATTTCCTCTCTATTAATTTGGGTCTCTTAAGATTTATCATCGTCTTTCATCACCAGATTAAAAGCAATTGGCAAAGTCTCAAATAACCTTTTAATTCTGAACTGGAAGCCAAGATCCAGATACATGGAGCTGTTTCCTCTGGGGGGGCACTGCCCAGGTGGGATGGGGTCCAGCACCCCAGTTTGGGACTGGGCACGGGCACATCCACACCTGTCCTCCCCGTGGCGAGTCTCAGCCTGGCTCTTGCTTCGTGATGGAATTAATTACAGTTCTTCCTCTGCCTTCAATCGAAGGCTGCACTTTGATATTTATGTTCCCAGTTGTGGGTTGTGGCCTTGATTCATTAAGATTTGCATAGTAATTGTTTTCTTCTAACGATCTGGGAGGATGGCACCGCGGGGAGACGAGCCCTGCGCACGCGGTGGGCAGGCAGGGGCAATCTGCTGAGCAGCACCACCACCCCGAGCATCCCCTCTGGCCAGGGCCTAGAAGGGGCTGAAGTGGGGCCAAAGAGAGCCAAAATGGGGCTAAAATAGGGCTAAAGGCTCTGCATCCCCATCCCACTGCCCTGTGCTCTACAGAACAAAGGACTGGGTCCAGCTCCTCTGCCACAAGCCCCGGGGCGAGCGGCTGCTCCAGGATTCACATTGCTGGGAGGGACCTGCAACCATGTTTTCATTGTTTCATGTTTTTTCAAGTTAAACATCAAATTTTCCACTGGACGGACCTGATTTGTGCCTGTTTCCTGATCTGCACGTTTGGTTTTGATGGACTAAACTAGTCTGAAATGATCAGAACTTCCTTTCTGTTCATCCAGCTTGAGTTGGGAACAAATTCACGTATGAAACAGATTGAAAGACAGGAACCATTCCCAAATGACGGAAATACCTGATATTACCGAAATTCTCACCCAGCACTGCCCTTTCCCCTCTCCTGGCTCCCCAACCCTTGCAAAACCTCCAGTTCCCATTAATCTGTGTTAAATGTTTGGCTCTGGACTGGGATGTGAGATCTGGGAGAAGAAAATTCCCTTGCTGGGAGGAAAATAAAAATTAATAAGGAAGAAGAAAATCTTGTTTCCTTGCTCCACAGCAAGCCCCGAGTCTCTGTGCCCGCCGTGGGAGCTCGGGGAGCTGCCGCTGCCTCGCGGGAGTGGCTCGGGACGGATGGAAGCGCCTGGCTCCCGGCCCAGATTTGATGGCTCCGCTTCCCCCCGCCCTTCCCCACTCCTCATTATATTTGTATATTTGTACATGATTTAACATTCATGTGGCGCTGGGTCTCAGCGGAGAGCAGCGCCTTGGCAGGGCAGAGATGGTAACTCCATCACCAAAACACCAGTTTCTGCCCCAAAACGTGTTCGGCTTCTCCTGACCATGGCAAAGGTGACTGGGGCCAGCCCAGCTGTGTCTCTTCAGTAATCCGTGAAGATCTCAGTGCTCCCAGCCCTCCCGAGCGAGATTTGATCCGTGCTGCTTCCCCACAGCCTGATCTCAGCTGCGTTCTGCTTTTCTAGTTTTTATTTATTTTCTTCTTTCTTATTTTTCTTTTTAATAGAAGGGTAGAGCCTGTCCAGGAGCCTGACAGAGCAACTCCCAGGCTGCAATTTATCCATGACTATCACAGAATCCCAGACTGATTTGTGTTGGAAGAGACATTAAAGCCCATCCAGTGCCACCCCTGCCACGGGCAGGGACACCTCCCACTGTCCCAGGCTGCTCCAAGCCCTGTCCAGCCTGGCCTTGGACATTTCCAGGGATGCAGGGGCAGCCCCAGCTGCTCTGGGCACCCTGTGCCAGGGCCTCCCTTGCACAGGTGTGGCCATGGCCATGTCCAGGTGTGGCCACGGGCGAGCTCCACGTCGCGCTGACACCAAGCAAGAGCTGCCCCAAACCTGCAGGGTGGAAGGAGGCTGGGAGTAAATGACTGCGCAGCTCTGCACTGACAGGAAGAGAGCATTTAAATCCGAAGCAAAGGTTAATGATATCCTGACAGTGCCAGAGGATTCGCAGCTTCCAGAGTGGGAAATTGCAGCTGAGTGACAGCCGCAAGAGCCGGAACAGCAGGGACGGGGTTGGGCTGGGAATGGAACACACAGGGACAGCAGCACTGTTTGAGCTGACAGCCCAAAAGGTTGTGTGGGGATGGCAGATATTTATTTGTACATTTTTCTGATCAAAGGGAAGTTACTGCATTGGCTTGGCAGGGTGAAGGGCAATCCTTTACCAGGTGTGTTCCTCCTCCTGTGGGGCAGGGTACAGAGAAAGGGTTGGAATCCAGCTCTGCTTTGGGTGAGTAGCTGCAGAAGGAAGAGGAGGAGGAGGAGGATGATGATGATGATGATGATAAAATTGTTTTCTCATCTCTGTACAACCCATCTGTTTGCAGATTTTCCCTCTCCCAGGGCAGTGATGGAGATCTGACCACTGCTCTGACACTGCCCTCGTGGGTGGCACCGGAGCTCAGCTCCTGTCTTAAGGGAGATCAAAGCTCTGGGTTCAATATTAAAAGAGCCACCCCAGCTCCCCCAGCAGCAGCCCTTGGCAGCCCCTGTCCTGCTTTTCCCCAGGCTGGCTCCTGCCCTCCTTCCACCCTCATTAGACTCGCGCCGAGCACTTTGCAGCTTCTAAAGCTGTTCCTCTCCAGCCTCCCGTGGGATCCAGACCAGAAATGCCTCCTCTTTGAAGGGCCCACACCAAAGCCTGTGTCGAGCTTTGAACCAACCACGTGTCATTGCCTGGAATAATTCATGTTAAACATTTGCTGGTGGTGGTGTGGGGGCCAGAGCTCCCCTCGCTCCTGGGCTGTGCCAGGGAGCAGGGAAGGGTTGGGAGCATCTCCAGTGGGTTTGTGGGATGGCCACGGGTCTGCAGAGCATTTCTCCTAAAGCAATCACTCTGGCAGACAAAATTCACTGTCAAAGCTGGACCAAGTATCTTCTAGAAGTTGTCGGGGCTGGGGGGGGGAACTAAAAGAGCAGCAGAAGGAGAGAAAGAAGAATTCAATATTTCTGTTTGTTCTTACCCAAATAAATTGAGATGTATTTGTGGAAGTGTCAGAGAAGCCCGCAGGAATGATACTATAAAATAACACAGCTGCTTCATGAGTCTATGACAGACAGCACAGATTAATGTACCGGCGTTTTTATGGTCTGTTAACAACTGATATGGGTTTTAAATATATTATCTCCCATTGTATTGTCTGTCATTTTAAAAACTGCTCATGTCTATTGTGTTTGCTTTTAAGAGGTGCTTATGGAACAATCAGCCAGTCGCTTCCCGATCTCTCCTCTTCCCCACTTCCTAGATATATCATTACCTCGCCCTCTTTCTCTCTTTTTTTCCCTAGGTAGGTTTTCCCCAGCACTTTCATGGGCAATTTATTCCAAAACCTATCGAAGCCCCCTCATGTTCCTTAATTTCAGGAGCTTTAAAAAGCTTTTCCACTTTCACACCTGGTTATCTGTGAAATGTGTGTGAGCTGGGGGAGGGGTCAGGCTGGAGGGGTGATGGGGACAGAGGAGCTGGAGGGGTGTGGAAGGGGAAGGTGGGTGCCGGTGCCACCCTGGGCCATCCTCACACCCGTGGAGTGACACCATGACCAGAGATGCTCAACACTGACTCAACCCAGCTTCATCTTCAGCCCTAAAAGTGTCTTTTTCCTCCTCCTTGCACCCCTTGGAACTGGGCAGCCCTGAAACAGCCGTGGGGCTCCTGTGGGAGCATTGCTGGGGGCGTGGGGGGTGGTCATGGACGTGTGTTTGCGTCCATAACTTTCTCGAAAGGCTCGAATTGCTGTACTTGCAATTATATGAGATTGCCAGAACAAAGATGCCCTTTTGATGCTTTGTAGCTGCACTGGAGATAATGAAAGGAGAGGAATTTTGATAAGGATGAAAGATAGCTTCCTTCAGCTTCCCGTGGCTGATAAAGCGCTGCCCAGATGAAGAGAATTTAGAATTAAAAGCACCACAAAAGTAAAACAAAGTAAACACTGCCCGGCGTGTCTCTAACCAGATAAAATTACGCTGTGGAGAGGAGACAAACAGGGCAATAGAGAGGAGCACTCAACGCAACATGGAGAAGGACAGCACGGATCTGAGGTGGGAACAGAGGCACTGGGAGCTGGGATGAGGGAAACAGCAGCCGGGAAATGTGCTGGAGGTGCAAAGTCTGGGGTCCTGCCCTGGCTGCCATGCGTGGGCAGCAAAGGGAACGGCCCCTTAGTGCTGCTGTGAAGATGGGATTGAGAAAAGGCGGTGCCAGGGTCACCTCCTTGGCGTGTGTCAGCCAGGTGGGAACGGGAGAGGGGGGGTTTTCCACGAGTGCTGCCGTTCATTGGCATCAGAAGGGCTGGGTCTGGCTGTGGGGCAGCACAGGGGAGGCAGCTGGGCCCAGCAGAAAGCCACGGCCAAGGACGTGCTGGAAAGGGATGGCCAAAGGCTGGAAGCAGTGGCCAAGGAGCTCTGGGAGGTGGTGGCCGAGGAGCTCCTGAGTGGGGTCGGTGTGTCCCTGTTCCCAGGCAGGGTCCGAGCCCTGGTCCGAGCCCCAGGTCTGCTCCTCGCTCTGCTCGGGGTCTCTCTGCGGTTTTGGGGCTGCCTTTGGGGTGGCTGGGTCCCAGCCGGGCGTGGCCAGTGCTGGCCGTGCTCAAGGCAGTGCCTGTGCTGCCATGGCAACCAGGGATGCAGAACTGCCGCTTCCATCCCCAAACAAACAAATCCTCCGGGCACCGACCGCAAGGCACCCTGCTCACCCTGTCCCCCACAACCTGTTCCTTCTCCTGGGACCTGCTGAGGAGCCGGCTCTGCCCGTGACTGGCTCACACCAGGGGTGTGCCTTGGGAGGGTGCCAGTGCCTGTCCACACCCGCAGGGCCCTTGGACCCTGCACACAGAGGAGCTCGGGACAGGGATGGAGCTGGGCACATGGTGCAGCACATGACAGTCACAGCCACAAGTTTTAGGTGTTTGGTCTGGCCCAAATCTGGTGTTTATGTACGTGAAGACTTCTTGTTTGCCTGAAGACTGAGATTTGGTTTTCCTAACGGGAAATATTCACATTTCACCTTCATCAATAGTCCCTGGCTGGGTCAAAATGCCCAGCTCAGGCAAAGCCAGGCTGTGTGGCTGCTGCCATCTCACCAGCCTGGGCCAGATCTCCCAGGAAAACCATGGTAGGAGGCTCCAGGGCTGCACTGGGAGCTGCTGTGAGAGAGCTTAAACTGATACGAGTTTCTCCCTTGGGAATCCCGGTGAGTCCTTGGGAAAGAAATCCTGAGAGATGCTTGTAATATTTAAGGGAGATAAAAAACCATGGGTGTCCATAGAAATGGTCCTGCAGGGAACAGCTGCCCGTCTCCTATAGGAAATGAATCTGTAGACATGCTGGAGGATCATGAAGATCTAATTACATTTCTCTGAGTACTTTACAGCCTGGTGGGGTGCAGTGAACATGGAGAGTTTGCCTTTAATTGAATGAAGCTCTGGAAAAGAAGGGGGAGCAGTGACAAAGCGAGCGCTGGAGCCAGAGCATCCATCAGTCTGCGAGGGGGACGATCTGTGCCTGAAGGACTCTGCTGATCTTTTGGGCAGCTTTTAGGGGAAGGGCTCTGTGAGGCTGCCTGGGGTTGTCCCCTCTCCATTGTGACAGGGGAGGGTGATCTCCCCCGACCCCTCGGGGTGACACACACTGCTCCAGAGCATCCCCCGATGGCAAAGGAGCCAAGCCCTCACTTTGGGGGGCAAACGGGGCAGTGTGGGGATACTTTGCTGTCCTGGTTTGAAGTTCTCTGCTCTCCTTGGGATGGGAGGACATCGGGGTTGCTGCAGGGATGGTCACGCTGCAGAAAGGAAATGCGATAAATATTTTCAAAGGCAACTTAGAAGAAAAGTTCTGAGCAGATTATAGTTTAATCATTTGATCTCCCAGGTAAATATTAACACTGGAAAGCCATTTGTTTTATTTTCTCCAAATGCCTGCAGTGTTCCCAACCAGGCAGGATTTAAACCTGTCCTTATCAAGCTCTGGAATCTGCCATCAGTCAGTTCCTGCCGGGATCAGAAGCAAAAGGACACAACATTGGCTGGTCCCAAGCCAGCCCTCGATCTCCAGGGTCCGGTTGGGCTGGGGGACAGTAAAGTGACCAAGGGCCAGATGGACTCTCTGTGTCTCCGTGTCTCGGGATGCAGGACCAGGGCAGGTTTTCCTGCACCCCCTTCTCTGTCACGGGTGTGTGTGGGAGGACCACCGGTGTCCTTGTTGCTCCTGCTGATGCCATGCTATCAATCCTAAATTTTGGTGCAGGGAAAGGACAACAGCGGGGTTCACCCCAAGGGATCGGTGGGGAAACCCTCTCCATCTCCTGTCTGCCTGGGTACAAAGCCCTTCGCAAATCCCCACGAGGCCGAAGCAAAGGGATCAGCAAAGGGATCATCACAAGAGAGAGGGACTGACACTGCTCCTGGAGAGAAGTGATGCCTCCTCTGGTGCCCATCTCCTCCTCATCCAACCCCACGCTCCCATCGCTCCCAGCGATGGCATCAAATGGAAAATTAAGTTATCAAAACCTTTCTGCACTGATTTCTTCAGACTTGTCTCCTGAAGTCCCCATGTGCTTGAGAACATGTGAAAATACGGAGGGAATAAACAACAGAAACAGTCTAAACAAGCCCAAACAGATTGGAAACCTCAAATCTTGCAAACCTTATGCAGCTTCACGCTTCAAATCACCTTAAGTATTTGCAGCACGCACCAGGATCCCCTTTCTATCATAATTAAATACGTCTGTCTCCGAGCAAAGGGAGGAGAGCTCGGGGGAGTTGTCACCATCCTTAATCTCAGCTGCCATTCCTCAGCAGCGCTGTCAGGGCAGTTTCAAAGCAGAGGTTTGGGGTAAAAAGTATCTTCCAGGACAGACTTTGAGAAGGGTCCCCTGTCTTTGCAGCCTGCCTTGGTGTTTGAAAGCAGGGTGGATCCAGCCTGGGGAAGTGCAAGGTGGAATTATGGCAGGAGGAATATTGTGTGGAGTTGGGGTTCCACTGGTTGAGTTGCACTCCTGGGCATCTTTGGGGGCTGAGGAGGGAGAAAGGGTGGGGATGTGAGAGCTCGGGGTGCTGAGCCCCCTCTATCCACGGGCTGGACCTTGTCCACCTGGTGGAAAGCTCCAAGAGGAGCCGGAGGCTGAGCTGGTGCCTGGTCAGCCCTGGCCCCCGGCAAGGGAAGCTCCCCAAACCCTCGCAGCCGTCGGGCTCCATCCCTGGGCAGGACACCCCAGCCCTGGGCAAGCACCCGTGCCCTGGCCGTGGTAAAGCCTCGTCTCCTCCTCCGAGGGGGCAGAAAGTCTCACCCAGGGGAAGGCGCCTCGCCGCAGCGTTTCCACCGATAAAAATGGGGCTGGCTTTGAGCGAAAATGCCACTGTGATTCCTCCAAATGGGAAATCAATAGGAGTCCAAAATTAATTAACCGTGTCTGCAGTTGGGGCAAGCAGTTAAATAAAGCTGAATGAAGCTTTTCAGCCCGCAGCTGGGGCAGGATCCACCCGTCGGATGCCTCCATCTCGGCTTCCTTTGACCATCCCCCTCCGCCGGTTCCTCCCTCCTGCGCTCCCCCTCCATCCCCGCTCCCACCGGGAGATGCCGGCGAGTCTTCCCAGGGGGAAGGAGCCAGAGGGCCCCGCCACGAGCTGCTGAAGGTCAGACCTGCTGCTGCTTTCCGATGGGGCGGGCTCCAGAGAGTAAACAATAATTAACCTTAAATTAAAACTGGTTGTAATCTTTGATTACCGCCTGGTTCTGCGATGTGCCAAAGCCCATTTTGTTTCTGGTTTCCTTGGAGATACCACCCGGTCTCCCCACCCCCTTCCAGCCCTGCTCCAGCTTTTCTTTTTTTTTTTAAAGCAGGTTTAAAAACAGCTATTAGGAGAGCTTGTTAATCATCATCCCAGGCTGCTAATAGCACTCTGGCCACGGTTAATCACAACGAGCTGCAAGGATGCTGCAAATGCTTTCAGTGGAATAATTGCCCCCCTGTTCCTTCCCTCCACTGCATCCCTTTTTCCTTTCATGCAGAATTCTCTTCTCTGCCCAGGTTGGGAAATTCGGATGGAGGATACTTCTGGCTTTTTCGATTTTGGCTTGGCTGGTGGTGACACCCTGATGGAGTCGGGGAGGGGCTGTGCCCTGCTGAGACCTTGTTGGAGTCGCAGCTCTCGCACGTCGGGTGTGCAGCAAGAGAGGGGATTTGGGAGCGCGGGGCTGAGTCCTGGGAGAGGCAGGGCTCGGGCTGGGGATCAGACGTCCCTGGGGATGTGGATGCTGTTAATAACAGGCTACGGCTGCAGCCTCCGTCTTTTCAAACCTCCGAGGAACTTCTTTTTTACTCATCAGTGCCCCGTACCTCAGATGTGCTGTCAGCTGCACTCAGAGCAGCCTTCTCTCTCAGAAAACGAGCGGAGGGGGATGAAGCTGGAGATAATGTGCGTGATCCTGGGCTGGCTTCATCTCCGGGGCATCCTCCTCCCCCTGGAGCTGCTCCAGCTTCCTGCTGCTCTAGGTGGAGGAAGGTTTGCCCTCCCACCTCTTTAATTTGTAAATCACTCCAGCTCATTATTTTTTTCCCGAGTTAAGCAGTTGCTTAAAGGCTTCCCTGTACAAGCCCCGGCCGTCGGGCTGGTGCTG
Organism: Edolisoma coerulescens; assembly: GCA_013397115.1. NCBI lineage: Eukaryota > Metazoa > Chordata > Aves > Passeriformes > Campephagidae > Edolisoma > Edolisoma coerulescens. Next base: position 478,555 of record VWZW01003146.1, read on the forward strand.
TAATAAATAAAATTCCTGTCTACAGCACCCCCCCGAGCGGGGGCGGAGGGGCAGCGCTGCGGGGAGGGACCCCCGAAATCCCTGTCCCCAGCAGCCCCGGCTGGCTGCGGGTGCTGCTCTGCCCTCGCCGATCCCATTTAGCGGGGCTTGAACCCTCGACCCACCCGTGCGGGTCTTAATTGCGGCTCTGGCTGCTCCTGCTGAAATGACAGATAGGGGACAATTCTGCCGGTTGACAATAATTGTTCTCCTAATTACAGCAGTGACATTTACTGGAAAGCCGCTGCAATCCCATTACCTTCTTATGCTAAATTCTGTGACTTTAAAATTACATTCCCCGTCTCCTCCTCCTGGCATGAATCCCTCTGGATACGGGCGTGTTTACCTGCAGCCATGGGGTGCCATGGATGGTCCTGGGGGTCCTGAAAGAGATGCTGTTCATTTGGGTTTGGGTGGGGTTTTTTGAGGAGGATTGATGGCTTTTTTGCATTTCTTATCCTGCATTTTTTAACCCATCACCTGGATGGGGGGATGCTGGAATATTCAGCTGGCTGCAGAGGTGACAACATCCAGGCTCTGCCACCCAAGGATGAATCCATTGCATTAATCCCTCACCCCCCAGAATAACAGAGGACACCGGGCAGAAGGAGTTTGACAACAATATTTCTTCTTCTGTGTTGCAGGTGGCATCCTCATTCTCCTCCGTCACCAAGAGAAAGGTGCCTGTGAATAGTTAATTTTTAAGACCCTTAATATTTTATAAACGGTTCTAATGAGCCGATGTTCTGTTTTGTTTGGCTGTTTATGTGTCGTTAAGTCTGTGAACAAGATACTTTAATTTAATGTGTTGCCCTCAGAAATATCTTTTAATAAAGCACTATAGCTCTTCTCTGGAGAGCCAGCGTTTGGTTAAGCTGGATAGATGATGATGAAGATGATGTCTTTCAATGGCTTCTTCTTTCCCCCCCTTCTCTGTACTTGCTTCACACTGAACCAGCTCAAGTCAATTATTTAAAAGGGGGGAAACTCCAATTTTCAGGGTTGGGAAAGCTGAGGTAGGGTCATGCACCAGAGCTGTGCCCTGAAGCTGGCCTGCCCTCCCAGACCACGCTGCACCAGCACGGTCACGCCCGAGGCGGGGTGAGGAAAGGGCTGAAATTCAGACACAGAACCACTGCAGAGAAACCAGGTCCCTTCCCTCTGTGATTTGGAGAAGTCAAAGGGGTTGGCCCACCTCCAAGGCACAGGGGAGCAGGAGCACCATCTCCGCTTTGAATTACAGTCCTCCCTTTCTAAAATAAAAAATAAAAAGAGGAAAAAAAGCCTTTTTCTGTCTCCAGGATGACTGCTGGGAGGTGATCGTTTTTCTTTGAGAAACTGAGGCTCCCTTGTAAAACTTATGGAGAAATAAGGTCATTTGTCAATTCAAGTCATTGTCTTCCATACATAAAAAACATGGCAAGTGCAGCTTTTGTAAAATCTAAATTGAAAGTAAATAGGGAGCGGGCAGTTCTTGGTGATAAAACCTCCCATTCTGTAGATTTCTGGTACAATATTTATTTTATCCTCTTTATAACTACAAGGGCTGTCTCTGTGTGTTATTAAAGTAATGCATTTGCTTAACCTGCACTTAAATTCCCTCCCAACCTTCCCTGATTGTACATCTCACTGCTACATGTTCCCAGCCCGCTGGTCTCAGCTGGACAATTATATTAACTGCTTCTATTTGCAATTACTATGAATCATAAAGCAAGTCTGAATGGATTGTTTTTCTTTATTGAAAATGTTTAAACTTAATGCATCGCAAATGTCACAGCCGTGGGGCTGCTCCTCGGCTCTTTGGGAAGTGCCTGGCTGCTGATGGAGCATCAGGGATGGAGTTTGTCATTTCCTCCCCTCTGCCCATCTCTTCCCCCTCAGTACTGAGTGTCCAAGGCCCGGCTGGAATGACCTGGTCCAGGGAAAGTGTCCCTGCCTGTGGCAGAGGGTGGAACACGATGAACTTTAAGGTCCCTTTCAACCCAAACTATCCTGGGGTTCTATGAATACACTGCACGAAAAAAAACCCCAAACCTACAAGCAGTTCCCTTGATACGTCTCTGAGAGGGACAAAGGCCCCCTTTCCAAAATGCCCACAGGTTCTGGCAGTGAGCTGAATTCAGAGGAGGCTTGAGCCTGAGCTCCTCCCACATCTCTTCCCTTGGGCTGTCTGCAGGGTGGGATATTGTGCTGCAGGGATGTTCTCCAGGAAAGCTTGGAAAACACCTGGGACAAACACAAGGTTGCAGGCTGCAGCCACAGGGAGCAGTCCTGCTGCTTCCCACTGCTTCTTCCAGATGTTCCTCAGCTCTCCCAACTTCTTTTGGGGTCTCCCTTCCATGTCCCCCCAAGGTGCTCCACCCCGAGTTGGTAGAGCAAAGTTTTGGAGGTCTCTGAGGCTCCTGGATATCTTTGGTGTCTCTTGGTGCAGAGGCAGGTGAGTACCAAGGGGATGATGGATTTTGTCCAGCAGGAATTGGATGATATCCCACAAAGCACTCTCATTCCCGCAACTCATCTTGCAGCCTTCAGCTCTACTTTGCCTTTTTTTTCAGTCCAGCCAGGACAAATTCTCCTTGTGCTGTGGCTCTGGGGGGGTGGGGGGGTGGATGGCCCTGGATTGCACTGGTAAGGAAATGGGGGGGACCTAAAGCCATGGAAAACCGGGAAAGAGAAGAACACTTCTGGTTATGGCAGGGCAGGGAGAGCTGTGGGAGGGCAGGGCTGAGCTTGGGCAGGGCACGCTGTGTCTGTGCCTGTGACTGACAGGAGCTGTGCAGGAGAACGGGCTAACGGAGATGACTTTGATTTCTTAATTATTATGTTTTAAATGTCACTGCAGGGGGGGGTTGTGCCACTTAGCTGAGAGAGCCAATGGAAGGAGTACAGATGGGCCTGACCCAGATCCTGGCATCCCACAGTGCCGGGAAGGTTTGGATTCACCTGGGATCGGTGTCTGACTTGCTCTGTCAGTGTTGTCCTTTTGTTTCGTGGAGCCCAGAACTGATGATCCAGCTGTGAGGAAAAGCTCGGCTCGCTCGGGAATGCTGCTCCCGGGATGGGACTGGGATGTGTGCGGGACACGGCCCCACACCCTGTGGCCTCACTCCGTGGAGGAGCAGGAGGGCAGCCCTGGGCTGGGGTGGAGATCTGTGCAAGCCCTTTGTGCCCTGGGGGAGGCCTCAAGGTTTGCTCTCCTGCACTGAGGATCTGCATTTCCAACAGGACTCGCACCGAGGTGGAGCCGCGCCAGCCCGGAGCGTCGCGGTGGGGAGAGCTGCTCCTCTGAGCTCACTCTTGCTGGTGCCATACACTGGGAGTAACTCCAAGGACGTGGGAGAGGTTGGACAGTGGAGAGCTGGTTCAGGATGAAGCAAGGCTGGCTGGAAGCCAAAGCAAATCCAATTTTCCTTCCACCCCTGAGACAGAAATTTGCGGAGCTGAGTTCAGATTCAACTCCGTGTTTTGGTTCAGCTCAAAGTGCTCCCTCTCTTTCAGTCTCAACATCATCAAAGTCCCCTTAATAAGATTTGTATCTCAGACACATTCCTCTGCAGCTTGTTGCTAATGCATCCAAAATGGCAACTTCCCACATCCCATAATACTTGCGTTTTTAAAGAATTATATGCTGCTTTTTTTTTTTTTCTTGTTTTTAAATCACTTTTTAGGTCCAGACAGAGCAAGATAACAGTAGAGATGGAATCAATAGTACACAGAACCGATAGAAATTACCCAGCCTTAATAAACTTCACGCATGGCTTCCTATTGCAGCTGTACATCACCCCCCAAACAAACAGAGACGCTGCGCTGGGAGGCGGCGAGGACACGGTGCTGCTGGCTGAAATAAGATGCTCATTAAAAGGGTTACAGATGACGCAGTTTTCATCTTTTTTTTCGGGTGGTTTGGTTTCCTCCTATGCTTTTATTGTGTTCCTGGTGGTTGTGGTTTGTAGCGAGAAATCTTTCCCCAGAAAATCCTGCCAGGAGTCGCCGTGTTCCTAATCACTGTTTCCTCCTCTCGGGGCTGGCTCTGCTTGGATGCACAGTCCCCGTGCCCAGCCCTGCTCTTGGGTAACCGTGACAGTTTTGGAGGGATTAATGTTAATATTCACCCCAAAATGTGAGCGTCCATCTCCTTTCAGCAGCTGCAGCATCCTCCGTGCGGGCGACAGCCGCAGAATGAGGTTCCCCTTCCCGGGGGAGACGTGGGAGAGATCAACACACCAAAGCAATTAAAAAATAATAATCACAGACCAGTAGAAAAGGAAAAAGCATAAAAAGTGGGACTAATTTTATGACAAGAAATGAGGCTGTAAAACCAGGAGCAATTAGAGCACAAAGGCAATTAAACCATTTCAAAAGGCTCAGTGAAATTTATTTACTTCTTCCTGTTTTTTTCTGGGAGGCTTTTGGGGACGGGGGACCTTTTTTTTTTCTCCATTGCTGATGGGACCTGGCACCAGGAGTTTCCTTTTTGCCTCCAGACCTTAACTCTGTGTTTCTGGAGTTTAATTTTTTTCGAGGAATAGAAGAAAAGGAAGGTGCTTCTCCTGGCAGGGGAGCAGCAGGAGCCATCCCTCAGGGCACGGAGCTGCTCGTGAAGGGCTGGGTCATCTGCTCCTCCCAACACCTCTCCAGGCAGAGATTTTAGGTAGTTCTCCTCCTCACAAGGATGGATTACCAGGGTCAGGGAAGAAATGCACCCACGATGGGGGGAGGCCCTGGCACAGGGTGCCCAGAGCAGCTGTGGCTGCCCCTGGATCCCTGGCAGTGCCCAAGGCCAGGCTGGACGGGGCTTGGAGCAGCCTGGGATAGTGGAAGGTGTCCCTGCCCATGGCAGGGGTGGCACTGGATGGTTTTAAAGTCCCTTCTCACCCAAACCTTTCCATGATTTAATAAGTGATGGAGGTGGAAGGGGGTGGGGGGGAAGTTTCTGTGACTCCCCAAATCGTGGGTTTGTATTGGGGTGCTTGGGAGCCAAGGGGTTGGGCTAAAGCTGAGGGTGTGGATTTAAACCCGGGTGGAGCCCCAAGATTTCGGTGGAAGATCAGGGAAGTCCTTGGATGCAGCCAGGGAAAAGAGGCTTCCCCCACGGAAAGCACTGCTCTCTGCACCAAACACGCTGGAGACCGCGTCCTTGAGCATCCCACCGCCTATTTTAGGCACCCCATTACCCAAGTTACAGCACCTAAAGTGCATCTCTGGATCTCACCCTAAATCCTGGGAAACTCAATAAGTGCTCACATGTTATGATGATGAGTTGCCCCATAACTCTCGGAACACGTCTCTAAATATATCTCCATATTCACTCACAGGATGAAACCAGCTGCCTGCAATATTTATTGCTGTGTTATTGATGCTCCGTGCTCCTGCAGGGGACCCTGAGCCCAGCTGTGGGGTTTTTGTGATCCCTGGGGGAATGTGAAGTCCTCAGTTCCCTTCCACAGCCTGTGATTGGAAATCTTGTGGGAAGTCTCCAAATGACAGCCTGGCTCCAAATTTCCCTCTTCAGCTGTGTTGAACGGGGACACTTAAATGCATTTTGTGGACAAGTGGATGGAGTGACCCCGCTCAGAGTGGGGTCAGTAAGAGAAACTGAGGAAAACGTAATTTCCGCGTGTTTTAGGACCTCAGAGAGATTTCTTTTCTGGAATTGCAACTTTATTCAACTTGAAAATAACCTTGAAAAACTTGAACACACTCGTGCTCTGCTTTCCTTCTCTGCAAAATGGGTCAAACCCCACAGAGTTCGAGGACCTGGCTGGGAACATCCATAGGGCCCCAGGGCGCTGCTTTATCACCCTGATAACGTCCCCTTCCACCTCGGTCAGCAGATTGCAGTGACTCTTAATGGCAAAGAGGCAACATAAAATCAACTGTTTATTAGAGTTACACCCTGTCCTCTGCAGCACAAACCTGCTGGCCTGACTTTGGCACTCGCCTTCCAAAAAACCTCTCCCTGCTAATAAAGATGCAGAGGTTGAAAATGAAACCCCAGCTCGGAGCACTGGGGATGCTGTAGGAGATGCTCTCCGGGGTGGACACACAAGGGTGGGTGCCCCTGCTCCAGATCCATCAATGGTGATGATGAGATGTTTCATAAAGGAAAAATTCCCCCAAATTTAGAGCTGCGAGCTCACAGCCAGCGAAGAACCTGCTTCGTTCCTTGATGCCCAACCTGAATTTGTCTGAACCTCTCCTGATTTCTCCAGATGATTTCCTGGTTCATAACTAGAAGGAAATTAGGTTTTGAAGAGCTCGTAGCTTGAGATTTGTTCCATTCCTGTTCCCTTTGAATCAGGAACCATCAACAGTCATGGTGTGTCACAGGGTATCTAAATTACAACGCACCATTTCAGCTGCCTAATTGGATGAATGAATTTTAGAGAAAATTAATGAATGGTGAAGAGCTCATTTTTGAGGTTTGGTTTTTTCTTTTTCCCTTTTTTTTTTTCCCCAGTTTTTTTTTTTCTCCCCATGCAAATTTCTGCCGATGTAAATCGATTGTCTGAGCTTGAAATTCGTGAAGCGTCGAGGGGATCCCCACAGCTTTCCCAGCTCCCTCGTGGCTGCCTTGGGAACTGATGGATAAATACAGCCAGCCAAAAATGTTGATTTCCTGGAATACTTTCACAAATGGTTCTTTGGGGTGTTTTCCCTGCTCTTTTCCTGGCCCAGAGAAGGAGGATCTGCCTCCTCCCCCGGGACCCTGCAGCAGCCCCAGGATGGGAGCGAGGTGGGTGCCACGAGCTCTGAGCTCAGGTCACTGCTTTGGGCTTTTATTGGTGTGAAGTAAGAGACCCAGTATTTAAAGGGATATATATGTGTGTGATATATATAGAAATGCATAAAGTAATGTACCAAGTGTAAAAAGTGATAGAATACAAAGTAAAAATATCCATATAAGTGTGTGTATATATATATACTTGAGTATGTACATAAAGTGTGTGTATATTTATATAAATATACATGTGCAGGGGGTTGGAGCTAGGTGATCTCTGAGGTCCTTCCAGCCCAAACCATTTTAAGGCTCTCTCTCTAAACACAGCACTGTGGGTTTTTGCTCTGCCCACAAAGGGGCCGTGTCTTGTTGCTTTGGGGCTGGGGGCTCTGGGCGATGCTCAGTCCTGCTGCAGAGGGGCTGGGATTATTTTTGGAGCTTTCTTCAAGGCGTGTTTTCTCCTTCATTTATTTTCTCCTCCTGGGGAGAGGGAGACAGGCTGGAGCAAAAGAGAAAACGGGGTGGGAATGGGGAAAAGAGGGCAGGTCAGGATGGTTCTGGGGAGAGGGGTGCAGGAAGCTGACCTATTTCTCCAGCCATACGTGTATTTATACACAGGGCCTGGTGTGCTTATTTCCTCTCAGATTTAACGACGGAAAGTGAAACGGGACCCAGATAACTGACCTGGTTTAAACCACTTTGTAGGATTTTTAACAAAAAAAAAAAAAAAAAAAAAAAAAAAAAAAAAAANAAAAGAAAAAAAAAAGAAAAAAAGAAAGAAAAGTCCCTCTGGATTTAAGAAACTTCAGCTCAAGTTTTGCCACTTGGAGCACGTTTGAATCTCACCAGGTAACTTCATTTGGTTTCCTTAATGAAGGCTGCGCAGCGGGGTTAATTCTGCTTTCTATGTAAAAAGATTAAGTAGTAGTTGGGTAAAACACTTCATCACTGAAGTGATTTTCAGGATGTACTCATTCTGAAGGCACAGATGTAATACCTGCTTTTAAATTCAATTAGCTCTGACTCAGTTGTGTTGCCTGAATACATTACCACAGCTTGAGACAGTCAGTGTTATTCTTTAAAGTTGAAAAAAAAAAAGGAAACAGAAGAAAAAAAGGAAAAAAAAAAAGAAAAAAACCTATTTGGAGATTTCTCTAAATGTGTTTTAATTCCATCAATATGTCATGTGCCTTAACAACTCCTGACACCCCCACCCTGGGCTTTTCCTTCCCTGGCAGCAATTCCCACATGGGCACAGAGCCAGGGGGGGCTCTGGGGTCCCCAGGGGGGAGTGGGTGCTCGGATCCCTAATTCACAGCTTTTTCCCTCTTTTTTGACACTCTCATTCCTCACAAGTTCTGCAGTTTGGGGCTTTCCCTCTACGCTGGCCACTGCCCCACGTGTCCCAGAGCAGGTCCCTGCCTCTCCCACTACCTGTTTATTAAACTTTTATGTGGCATCAGGGGGAAGGGCTATTTGAAAGCTGAATTAATTAACGCTTGTAAAACACTTGGAGATCCAGGGATGAAAGGCACAATAGAAATGCAATTTATTTTATAATTATCAAGACAACCCTGAAAGACAACGAGGCTCCTGTTGGCGTGGGATATTTTATTTTAATTAAATCTGGGGCCCTGACGTTTCCATGGACAGGAACCTCCTGGAGATGATGTCTGTCCAGCAGAGCATTGCACTGGTGGTTGGCACTGGGGCTTGGGGATGGGAACTGGGGGGACTGGGCTGTGGCAGCCCCCAGGAGTGTGAGGGGAAGGGATTTTTTTGCAGGAAAATAAGGAAAACCCTGACTTTTCCTATAAGGTACAGAAAAGATAGGGGGGTAGCCTGATCCCCCATTTGGGCTGGGAATAGGCAGAGCCTTCACATGCCTCAGGATTGCTGAAATAAAGGGAAAAAACCCCAACTCATAGCAATTTATGAATTAAAAGAAAAAGTGTAATTTAAGGTTATTCAAGCAACCCTGAACGTGTGGCTTTTGTTGGCTTTTCCCAACACATCCACTCACTGCTTGCCTGTTTCTCTGGGCTATGAACCATCTGTTTTGTTTTTGAAGTGAGTGCACTCGTGCTCAGGCTGCCATGCACTCCAGGTCTCCACTCCCAAATATTTCTCCAGGGATCTGAATGGATTTCAGGGATCCCTCACGCCCCTCCTGCCCAGGCCCACCGTGGATGGGTTGCTCTGTGCATGGGTTTGGCTCTTGTGAGCACAAGGTTAATACCTGCCCTAGTAAAATCAGAATCTCAGGCTCTGGAAAATTAACTACTCCCAGCCAGAGTGCAGTTAAAAAAAACACTTTAAAATGTAATTAAAAAATGCCCCTCGTTGTGTGTGAAGCCGCGCCACGTTTTGGGTGAAACAGTTTATGATGCACCCACTGCTGTTGGATCCAACCCTGAGATGAGTCTCGGTCCTGCAGAGTTCCCCAGGTGCCAAAGGGGAGCTGGAATCCACAAATATAAGGATTGCTCCTCAAAATGTTGCCTCCTGGATTCATTTCCGAAGGGCTCCTGCCCGTTCCCTGCCGGCCTCCCTGATTTGTCCCCCTTGCTTTCACTGCAATGGTGAAGCTGAGGTCGAAATGCAGCTCTGCAAACACCCTGAGACAACCTTGGCTCTGAAGAGGGAGGCAAGGGAGGAGAAAAGAGAAGCAAAAGGTTTTTAAGTTGCTGGGGAAGTCGAGGCATGGAGAAATTGCCATGGGAAAAACTCCGTCAGAGGCAGGAGCTGCGGCTGGATCTTCATATCTTCATCTAAATTTGTTCTTGCAGTCGGGCTGGGTTTCTCCTCCTGGGTCTGCACCTCATGAAAAACTCCAGGTCCCCCTCAGCAGAGTGAGACACAGTCAGGCTTTTTGAAATTACTCCTTGCATCATCACTTAATTTCTCGGCTCTGCTCTCTGCCAAAGACAGCGGGTTCTCTGGCTGCCGTGCCTTGGCTGGAGGAATTCTGATTAGAACTATTTTAATAGCATTTTATTTTTGAAAGCCTTGTGGGCTCCGCACGCCGCATCCCAGATCAGAGCAAGGGCAGGGCTTCCTGCAGCGGAGGAGGGCGTGCGGAGGCTGCACAGACACTCTGGTAAATCCAGCCACGAGTGCTGCTCCTCTAATGAGTCTCCCTGGGTTCTCTGGCTCTGAGAATCCTCCAGCACTAAAGACAGAGCGAGACACCCTGGTAGATGTGCTTACCTGAGCAGCAGGCACGTTGGCTCATTGATTTAATGCAGCTTTGCTCCATAGATTTTTTTTTTTTTATTTGGAGCTGGTGAGGGTCAATGGGGGGAAGCACGAGGCAACAGAGCCATCCCAGTTGGGAGAGGGGGGTCAGGGACATGCCTGAGTAGGGAGCAGGGATGGAGGAGGCTGACAATGTCCAGGAGCCCCAGGGGTGAGGTCTGGCTGCACCCCCAGCCCCCCGTGTGACAGCAAATCCTGTCTGGCAAACTCATCCCCTTTTTGTGCCTGAGCCCATGGCCAGGGGCTGCACGGGACAATTTCAGCTCTCTTTTTTGTTTCCCATCATTTTCAGTCGCTTTCTTGCTCCTTTGAGGGAACCCCCCAAGACAGCCTGGCTGGTGCTCCAAGATCGTGGAATCGTGGAGTGGGTTGGGTTGGAAAGAGCCTTTAAAGCCCACCCAGTGCCACCCCTGCCATGGGCAGGGACACTTTCCACTGTCCCAGGCTGCTCCAAGCCCCATCCAGCCTGGCCTTGGGCACTGCCAGGGATCCAGGGGCAGCCACAGCTGCTCTGGGAAACCTGTGCCAGTGTTTTACCCCTCTCAGGATGATGCTCCTGCTGCAGCACCCACTGCCCATCACCCCGTGGGTGTCGGCTGGGCCAGGCTTGGTGGGGCTGTAAGGACGTGCCCAGATGCAAGGAGAGACCTGGGCTTCTGCAGCCCTGGTGGGACTGGAGGAGCACGTGGCCTCATCAGCTGCTGCAGGGGACATTTGCTGGGAAGCAGCAGCTTTGTCCGCTGTGGAGAATCCAATTAAGCTCTTATTAAATTAATTTCCTTTTTTTTCCCCTGTCCCTAACTTGCTTTTAGAGCCTTGGGCTGGAATTTTCCTAAAGGAGCCTCTAATGGTGGTTGTTCAGTCCTGGCAGAGGCTCCAGGGCTCCAGAAGGGACGTGTGGGCTCAGTTCTGGGGACAGTGGTGAGATGGGCTCGGGCAGCCCAGCCCCAGCAGGAGGCTCTGGGTTCCACTCACCCGCAGCCCCCACCACGGAACGGATGGGGTTGGGAGGGACCTGAAACCCCAGGGCCACCCCTGCCATGGCAGGGACACCTCCCACTGTCCCAGGCTGCTCCAAGCCCCATCCAACCTGGCCTTGGACACTTCCAGGGATCCAGGGGCAGCCACAGCTTCTCTGGGCACCCTGTGCCAGAGCCTCCCCGCTGTGACCAGGAGGAATTCCTTCCCAGTGTCCCACCCATCCCTGCCCCTGGCAGTGGGAAGCCGTTCCCACTTCTCCTAGCAGTTCATGCCCTTGTAACAGTGCTGCAGAAATCACTTTGAAAGGGGACAGCCCTGTCCCCAGCTCACCATCCTGGGGCTGCCTTGAGCCCCCACCACCTTCCCCTCGGCTCATGCAAGGGATGAGGATGGAAGGAGGGAAGGATTTGGTTCCAAGCCCTGTTGGCCAGGACAGGGTGTCCCCAAGCCCTAATGAAAGCATTCACAGCCTGCCTGGAGCTTCATGGGGAGAAATATTTGATTTATGATATGAGTCAATGGTGTTTCTCTGCCAAAATGCATAAAAGGTACAGGCTGATGAGTCAAAGGCAGCTCCATCTCCATAATGGATTCGTTGCCTGGCAGGGGGAGGCAGGGATGTCTCTGTTAACCTCCCCTGCCCCACAAGGATGGGATGGAGGGGCAGGGATTATATACACATATAGATGTGTACAAACACACAAAATACATATTTAACCCAGCATTTGATGTGCCAAAGCAAACCCACAGCTTTGCAGATAGAAGCACAAGCCTTGGATTTACCTTCCAGTAATCCCCACGGACCCTGTTGCTTCTCTGAGGCCGCGTGGGACGCGTATCAAAGGGTGCAATTTAATCTCTGTTTTAAAAAATATAACGGTTTTGCATCAGTCTCATGATTCCTGGGTCCTGTCTAATGATATTTTATTTTTTCTACCCGGCAGCACCGTGATGGACCTGCCAGCTTTTCTGTTGTATAAAGATTTCTTCTTTAAATGACAGGAAACATGATTTCTCCCAATATTTATATTAATTCTATGCCATTATTGCTTTATTTCTGGGCTCTGAAAGCAGGAAGATTTGTGTTTCATAATCCATGCAGGAAGGCTGAGTTGATATATTGGTTGCAAATGAAGAAAAGCACGTGTGGCTCTTCCCCAGTAGGTTTAATTTTATCCATCTGGCTCAATCATGGCAGCAGATTAAGTAAAAATTTTCAGTGGAGTTGCGTTGGCATAACTTGGCTTTTTTTTTACTTAAATATTGAGGTAGTTTCTGGTCTGGGGAGGAATCTAACTCCGCATTTCTTGCTTTTCTCTTTTCCCGTGGGTCCCAGCTGGGCACCCTTGGCTGGCAGCTGAATTCATAAATTGCTTCAAACCAAATCCTGCACCAAAACAAGCTTTTTTTTTATAATCCAGCCCCCTCGGATCTGCAATCCTGGGACTTGATCCAGCATCAGGAATTATACATGGGATGTAGGAGGAATAACTCTGCTCCTTTCCCCAGCACCGCTGGTGCCAACGAGCTGCTCAGGGGAGCACTGGAAATGGTGAAACGTGCCACAAAAATCAGAGAATCACAGAATCATGGAGTGGTTTGGATTGGAAGGGACCTTAAAGGCCACCCAGTGCCACCCCTGCCATGACAGGGTCACCTTCCACTGTCCCAGGCTGCTCCAAGCCCCATCCAGCCTGGCCTTGGGCACTGCCAGGGATCCAGGGGCAGCCCCAGCTGCTCTGGGCACCCTGTGCCTGCCCTGGGCCTTTTCTGTCTGTCCCCAGTTTGTCCTTTCATCCCCTGGGTTTCCCAGATGGGGCTAAAAATTGCAGTAGACTTTGAGTGGTTTTGCCAGTGGTCATTGTCGGAGCATGGGGCTGGAGTTTTGTGATTTTCTCCCAGGCTCTGCACAATGGTTTTCTCCACGTGGTTAAAGCAGATTGTTTGGACGAGCTCTGTGGATTAAAATATTTAACCTGTTATGCACATTAAATTAAAATGCTTATTTTAATATCGGAAGACAAACCTGAATCACTCAGTGCTGTGGAAATAAAGTGTCCCCATGTCACCAAAGTCCAGGGAACGTGGGGGACACTTCAGCCTCTCCCTCCCCATTGCACCGAAACCCAGTGTGCTTTCGGATTTCCCAGCACTGTGCTCAGTGATGGGGGTGGCACCAGGGGGTCCCACAGCCCACCCCAGGGGTCCCACCCTGCTCTCAGTGTTGCAGAGCATCCAGAACCCTCCTCACCCCTCGTGGGGCTGCAGCCAGTGGCAGCCACAGCTCCACAGCAGTTTATTACCTTGCTGGGGGGCAGCAGGACTTTTTATTATTATTCCAGCTTCCTTTCCTTTCTCATTTTTGCTGAAAGCACAAAAACTTGCTATGATTTACCTCCTGACACAGCGGGCTGAGGTCCACAGGCAGCCACAAATCAGTGGTGGAACAAGAGTCTGTTTGGAGCAGGGCCACGGATGCAGGAGGCTGTGCCCGGGGGCTGTGTCTCCACCGGGTGCCTGCGGGGTGACCAGAGCACACCAGGGTCCCCAACATCCCTCTTTTGGGAGCAGTGACCGTGCTGCTGCCCCTGTTTTGGTTGTAATTGTGCTTACCGGGGGTAACTGACCCTGGGCACGGGCTGGGACCAGCACGGGGCTGTAATAATAAAAACATCTCCAGCCAGCACCAGGATAAGCCCAAATAACCATCTTTTGCTGTCACTGGGCCGAATACTCAAGGAGATTTGGGGAATGGCAGGAGCAGTGAGGAGCAGCAGCGTGCTGAGCTCCCAGCTCGCCCAGGGACACTGCTGTGTCCATGGGGCAGGTCAGTCCTGATGCATCTGGGACCCAAAACGACCCCTGAGCCACCCAGCTTGCAGCCCTGGGCTGGGGGCTGCTGGAGGAGACCCTCATGCTTTGGGCAGGGCAAGAGGGCTGTGCCTGGGAGAGGGGAAAGCCCATCCCGCTGTTTTCCTCAGTTTTCCTGCCCGTGCATGGCATCCCTGACACCCTCCCTGAACCCGTCTCCAGTCTGGGCAGCCAGGAGGGAGAGTTGGAGGCTCTTGTTTGGGAATTAACTTTTGTGCAGAGCCAAGAGCCACAGGTGGGACCGGATCTGGGTCCACCAGCCCTTAATTAAATCCTAACGAGTGGCGCTGGAGTCATTAGTGCCCATCCATCCCCTCCAGCCAGGCACGGGGACCAGCAGGAAGGAGCAGCGAGGCAAAACTGAGTCCAGCATTAACTCCCTGAAGCACCCAGCCCGTGCAAGGCGTTTCGGACCGTGCCCCGGTTCTGTTCCTCACCTGGAGGATGCATTTCCTTGGGTCACACCTGGCTGCTGCATGGAGCTGATGGGGTGCACGGGGCAGGTTTGGCTTCCTGAGACAAACCCTCCCTGATACGGTTTTAAGCAATGTAAGAGGTCTCACTGCATTTCTGGCTTTGTTTCAGTGCTCAGTGGTGGAGCAGGGTCACACTCTGCTCCGTGTTACACCACCACTGGAGTCCTGCTGGAGAGGATGAGGTGAGGTTGCCTCATCCCAAACTGGAGCGTTAGGAGCCAGCCCAAGTCTTGGAGCTGGATATTTAATGTGCAATGTGAAATGTTTGTTGTAATTAATTATGATAACTCTGAAAACTCTTCACATAAATAGACAGGCCCTTTTCTTCCTAATTTCATTCAATTTAGCTGTTGTTCCATAAATTTCACAGTCAGTTTTGCAAAAAGCTGCCGTTTCCAGAAGAGGTTTTTTTTTATTCTTGTTATTTATTTATTTAATTAGTAATCACTTTTTTTTTTTTTTAATCAGTGAACTAACTTGATTCTTAGGGTAAAAAGCAAATCAGATGATGAAAGCTGATCCAGAAACCAGGGGAGAATGCATAAATATGGGGGCACATGCAGTTCTGCCTTTATTAGGCAGTGGTGGAGGGTGTTGTTTCACCCCAAAATCCACCCAAGCATCTGAAACCACAGCTGGGAGCAGGATTTGGCCTCTCTGCTCGAGGCTGAGTGCTCCTGGCGCGTTGCAGATGTTGTGCTTTCAAGCTGCCCCATCTGAAACGGAGATATTTTTCCTCTTTAAGAACCAAGGCATGAAATAAATAAAACTCCACGTCCTTCTACTTTTTCACCCAGTAAGTACCGCACCCCTTCCCTTTCTGACGAGTTATTAACCAGCCCCGAGCTGGGATGGAGCCACGACATTCCCCTCGCTGTCCTCATGCCTCGTTGCTCGTAATAAATCACCGGCAGCCGCAGGAAAGTGGGGGTTAACAACGCGTGACTCCGTCCTCCATCTCCCTGTCCGAAGGTCTGGGGAGTGAGGAATGGTCACTGCTGGCCTGGGAAAAGAAGGCTGAAATGGGAAATCAAGGGAAGGCAAGGAGGTGGGGGGCTGGGGAAGGGGGCGTCCCGCAAATCCCCCGGAACGCAAATGCGTGGGATGCTCAGACGCTGTTGCCTCATCGATGCCCTTTGCTGGCCCTTTGGGCAAGATGATCTGACACGTAGGGAAAAAGCAGAGATTGAACAAATATCTCAGTGACAGAGCTACCTGGAAAAGAGGCTAAAACAACAGAAGACAGTTATAGAAGAAAAACAAGGACATGATTTTCCTAATGTAATTTCAGTCACTCAGAACAGCCCTGGCCTGATAAGCGAATCTTTTACTTCTATTTCAAGCAGCCTTTAGCCACAGAGATCAGATATCTGTTTCTGCTGCTTTTATTATCAAAAGAAATCCGTATTAGTTCAGTTTTTGCTTGGAATTCAAGAAGAAAATGTTTCCTTCCCGACACTTTTATATATTTATCCCTTTGGCTAAAGCCTTTGATTCTGCAAAGCGCAATTAGCAAGTGGCACGTGAGCAGTTTGACTTCTAACCGGAGAAACTCCCCGTGCAAGTGGAAGGCAGGGCTTTAATGAAGCGCAGCGTTTCCTCTCACCGTCCCCCCGTAATTCATTCCGACCCACAGACAGCGGGGCCGTGGCAGGCAGCGTGTGGTGGTGGCAGTGTCCTCGTCAGCCACAGCCCTCCCAGCACCACACCAAGCACAGGCAAATAGTGCAGAGCACAGAGTCATGAACTTGCAGTCCGGTTAAAGGAGATGGTTTTTGAACGCTTCCAGTGATGGGGCAGCCACAGCTTCCCTGGGCACTGGTCACCGGGGCTGGCACGTGGCAGAGGGACGGTGAGGAGAAAATCCCTGCAAGTGAGTGCTGTGAAGAGCTCCCTGCTGAGGTGACAGCGCAGGGTTACCCTCTGGGAGGATGAGGGACCTTTGATTTAGTGAGAGATGTGTGAGACAGGAGCTGACTCAGGCAGGGAGATGCATTTCGGGTGGCGGGCGGCGGAGCGGAGCAGCACGTTCCTGTCCCGTCACCTCCAGGTACCACTCTGAAACATCTCTAATAACCCCCATCTCCACAATTCCCAGTGCAAGGGAGGAATTATGATGGATGAGGTCAGCCACGATGATTGAACTCTCTCTCCTGGCCTTAAACCCAGGAATTTATTGAACAATCTCAGCACAGTTGATGCCTGTAACTCCGGTGGGGTCTCCCTGCAGGTGATGTCCTCGAGTTGTTCCCTGTCAACGCTGTCAACTTTATTTGTGGCATCTACAAATTGTCTGGGGCCTCGTGTGACAGCTGAGACCTTTTACCTGGGCAGGGGAGATCTGTGTGTGGGGTTTGTTTGGGCTTTCCTGCAGGAAAGCTCCCTTCCCCCCCAGAAGGTGGGGGCTCTCCACAGCCGAGTCCTCAAACCTCCGGCGAGCGAGATGGAGACGGGGATTCAGAGCAGCTGCAGCAGAAGTGCAAACCCACCCTCAGCAGCACCCACTGTGTCCCCTGCCCTTCCTCCCCACCACCAGCCCTCTCTTTGGCCTCACTCAGACCTTCCCCAGGGCTGTTCCATCCCTCCCCAGCTCAGCACCTGGCACAGCCCAGCCCTGACCAGACACCCCCTCCTCTCCCACTACACAACCACCTTTTCTTACCCTTAACCTCCATCCCCTGCCAGCAGAGGCAGCCGGGAAAGTGATTCCCCAGAGCTGCCATAGGGGTGGGGATGTCACCCTGAATTTTGCAGCTCTTCGATGTTTTCATTTCTGTAACAAAGTTCTCACACACTTTCTGTAAACACAGCCATGTTTTGCTAACCGTCCTTATCGTTTGCATTCCATTCTCCTTAGGAGGAGACCTTTGAGGGATCTTTCCTTTGACCAGCGTGATTGAGAGGTGGTAATTTCTCCCTCCAATCCACGGTAATTTCTAAGAACATATATAATAAAGAGCGGGCCAGTTTGGCCCTCCCTTTTCCTGCCTTCTCTCTGAGACCAGAGTTCGCGTGTCCTTTCGTGTCCAAGTGCGACAGTGGGGATAATGACAGAACCCCAGAAGGGCCTGGGCTGGAAGGGTCCGGGAAGATCATCTCGTTCCAGCCCCATACACAGCCCTGCACCCACCTGTGCACACGCCTGAGAGCACACGACACCCACCCACGTGCACACACGCGCACAGACACCACCCAACAGAGCAGCTTGGTGGGACCCTGGCTCCTCCTTCCAGGAGCTTGGAAATCCAGAAAGGACAAACATTTTGGTGCAGGCTCACATTAGCACCCAGCTTCTGCCTTTCCATCCCTGCTTTAGTGGAGCAGAGTCCTCAGCAGCGCACGGCTCCGTCCCTGTGTCTGTGCTGGGCACCCCAGGCACCGCTGAACCACGGCCGGCGTGTGCTGCTCGAGGGGAGGGAAAGCTCTCCCCAGGTGTACAATAACCATGACTTTGTTGCTTTGTAGGAGGCCACTGTAGCTCAGGTGGGAACAAAGGAGCTGGGTTGTTTGCCTCTGGGAGGGGAGAGCAGAGCTTGCAGCAGCAGTGACTCAGAACAGGATTTTAGGGGTCATGGGTGTGCAACTCCCTCATCATGAGTTCCCAGCTCAGAGCTGCAGGAGAAAGAGAAGTTGATATGATCCTTGACTGAGCTTTAAATAAAAAAAAAAAAAAAAGAAGAAAAGGAAAGAAAAGCTGAGAAGTGTTCTTGAGTCCACACAGTGCTCAGGGGAATATGAGCGAGGGAATCTGCCTGGGTGCTGGGCCAGCACTGCTCACCCCACCAGAGGGTAAAGGGCTTCCCTGGGCATGGGAGGCTGGGGGTTCCCTGGGAGAGGCTGGAGAGCGCTGGTGCAGAGGAACTGGATTCCTCCGTGTGTATCGGGCTGGAAGCAGAGCCCAGAGCCTGTCAAGCCAAATGCTGGAGAAGCCCTAATTGCTGGGAGCTGGAGGCAACCTTGGAGGAGGACACACTGCGGGGCAGTGGGGGCTGACGGAGAGCAGGGGACCAGGGATTTACTGCTGCTCGGAGCCTATCAAATGAGATTTGGTATTGCTACAAACCAGAGGCTTTAATTCAGCTGCTGGAGGAGAGGAATAGCTGCAGTGTTTGCATTTGGGAGGAGCTGGAGAGAGAGTCACCGAGGCCCTTCCTGACCTTACTTCATAAATCCCTCCCGCTCCTGCCCTGGAGGAAAGGCCGTCCCGCTCTGCCCTCAGGATGTTCGCAGCGCTCGGAGCTCTGCGGCAAGGCCGTGGCCATAACTTATCCTGAACCTCCTCCAGTTGTCTGCAGAGTCGAGCAGAAATGGTTTCTCAGGCGCACATCTGGCCAGCTGTGCTGCCAGGTGCCCGGGGTGGGAGGTGGGAAGCTCGCTGGGCAGGAGCGTGGCCATGGGGGTGTAGGGACTCCTCCCCAAGACACACTCGGCTGCCAAATCTCCCTGAAGTACTTGATCTGATTAACAGATTTGAGATCGGGAAGGAATTTTCCACATGTCACTCTGGCAGGAACCACGGAGATTTTTGCCTTCCTCTGTATCACAGAGTGGAAAACATCTGGGCATATCAATTACCCGTGACTGCAGGAGACGTGAGCATCAGGAACGCCTCGGGCTGCCTGAGACAGATCCCTGGGGGCCCTGCACAGCCCCTGGGCTGACTTTGGGGCCTGTCACCCCCTCCCACACAGGGCTGGGGTGGTGAAGTTCCAGCCACAGCATCTGCACAGGTTTCAGGTGCCTCACTGGGCTGGAAAGTGGGGAAATAATCCTGAGGACTGACTAACTGGTCTTAAGCCTAACTGGGATTACTGCGTTCTTCCTTAAGGCTGTGGTTTGACTTAATGGATCCTGAGTGCACTAATTGGCTTTGTGCTGAGCAGCCTCACCTTGAACCCCACCTGCTCACCCACAAGTGCTATTTAAGCTCAGTGCAGGCTGTGTTTGGTGTTTGCTCCTCTCCAGCTCTCCTCTGTTCATGGATTCCCCGTTTCCAGGCTCATCTCCTGCCTCTCGGGACCCTGGAGCTTCTTCTAGAGGTGTCACCATGCTCAGGTACCCACAATGTCTCCTGAATGTTTGTGTGCAAACGAGGCCCTGTTTGAAAACCTCTGCTGGTCACCATGGATGTATCTGATGCTAAGAGAGTTGTTGTCTGCTTCCCCGATTTATTTCCAGCCAAAATCGGTGCTAATTTGGGATAAATTAGCCTTGATATTCCCAGTTTCCACCAGCCCCAGCCAGCACTTGCCTGCTTGGTCATGGTGCTCTTGTGTTAGTCATCTTGCAGCTCAATGAGCACTGGCAAACACATAAAGCAAGGAATGAGCTAAAATTTCCAAATCACCACTCAGAATAAAATGTGACTGGTTGGAAAATGTCAACATGGCTGTTTTGACAGACTTTTTTTCCTTCTAAGCAGATTTGTCAAAGCTAGCCCTCTCCCTCCGAACATGCCTTGTTCTGCTTTTCCAAAGGGAAGAAGGGCTTCGTTGCAACAGCTCCCGGCCCAACTTTTTCCTTATCCTGACAAGGTCCTACCACATCTTCTTGAGCTCAAACATTTCTCCTTCCAAGAGTCAAAAATTCAGCTTCAGGCTAAAACTTTGACTCGTGGGGAGGAACCTCTCTCTCTGCTTGAAGGATAAAAGCCAAGTGGAGTCTCTGAGGTCCCCCAGACCAAAGGAGAGGATCTGCTCCTGCAGGGTGGGGATCTCCAGCTGCTTCCCAGCCTGCAGCTTTCCTCTCCTGGTTATTCCCTCCCCTGCCACCCGCCCCCTTCCATGCCAGCCTCCTGCTTTTAATTACGTTGTAGAAAAGTCTCACAACTCAGCGATTCAAGGTGGCATTTGAGAGAAATGATTCCCTTTAGCATAGCTGACAGCTAATTTGTGTAAAGTTTAATTACAGCTAGCATTAATTAACTGGCAGTGTGTTGCAATACTAAAGCACGACCATCTGTTCTTTAAACTGCCTCCCCCAAATTTCAGCCCTAATAATTTTGGTGCCGAGGAGGTTGCTCCGGTGGACCCGGTGTAACCACAGCTGCTGTGGGAGGGTGGCACCCACCGATGGTGATGGAGCACGGAGTGAATCACAGCTTCCAGCCCCGTTGCTATGTAGGGATCAGCTTCAGAGGATGTGCTTTTGGAGCTGCATCGCGTGTGTGAGTGGAGGATCAGCTCTTACCTCACAGCAGAGGGAGGTTGGTCGTTTGGGCTGGTCCAGCAGCACGTGCCAGTGCCCTGTGTGGGAGCGTTGTGTGTGTGCTGCGTTGGAGGAACGTGTGAGCTCGGAGGGCTGGGAGAAAGGCTCTGAAGTTTTCCTGCCCTGCTGTGGGACAGGGCTGTGCCAGCGCTGCCGGGGGTGCACCAACACCATCCCTTCTGGGAAGGCAAAGCTGGTAACAGCTCCAGCCTGCAAAGAGAACCTGGGTGTGTTCAAACACACCTGAGTGTGCCCAGTCCCCAGCTGCGTCCCACAAGGTCGGTTTGCAGTTGTTCCTGGTTTCAGTCTGTCCGTCCCCTGAGCAGACACCAATGGCCTTAGTCTGTAGCCAACAAAAAACAAGCACTGGGAGCTCGTTTAGGCTCCTTTTTGCCAGAGGCTGCTGTGTGGAGGCGGATTTAGTGCTGGGAGGTGAGTGGCACTGGGCGCACACAGGTTGCAGTGGGCTCCAGCAGATCAGCCCAGCTCATCCTTCAAACAGCTCAGGACACCATGGGTGAAACTGGGATGGGGCAAAACCCTGCAACCAAATGCCCCAGAGCTCTGCCCTCAGTAAATCCTGTCTAACCTCAGTGCAGCTGCTTTGATCTCGTCTCACCATGTAAATCTAGCTGAAAACAAATACAGCTCCAGTGAGAGACGAGCTTGTCCGCCAGGCTCTTGGCCAAGCCTTTGCATTCATGACTTTGAACAGGGCTCAGCAGCTGCTGGTGGGAGGAATTGCTTTGGTCAAACTGCAGCTCCCAGCTTGTGTCAGCTGCTGGTTTCAGGGTTGCACAGAGCCTTTCCTCCCAGCTCCCCAAATGTGGGGGGAGCTTAGTCCCTCAGCTCAGCACCACGTCTTGGGTCCAGCTTTTTCTTTCCTGAGCTCTTGAGTCCTGCCCTTGTCCTGGCTCATGGAGTGAATGGTTTTTTGGTGCTGGGATGGAGCCTCTCTGGTGGCCTGTCACAGAGATGTCCAAAGCTGGAGAGCAGCTTTGGGCAGGGAGCTGGTGTGCTGGGGGCAGGGGATGGCTTGGGATAGCTCAGGAGTCTGGGATTTGGGTGGTTCAGGCTTTTATCCCTGCTCTGGCATGAGCTGCC
Organism: Edolisoma coerulescens; assembly: GCA_013397115.1. Lineage (NCBI taxonomy): Eukaryota > Metazoa > Chordata > Aves > Passeriformes > Campephagidae > Edolisoma > Edolisoma coerulescens. Next base: position 500,212 of record VWZW01003146.1, read on the forward strand.
TGTCTGAGCCTGCCCCAGGGGAGCCCATGGGGGATGCTGGGGCTGAGGCTCTGCTGCCAACCCCAGTGAAATCCCAGCTTCTGGTCGGTGGCAGGAGAGGTGCATGGGCAGATGTGGTACCCACCCACACCAGCCCCAAATGCAGGAAGGGCTGAGTTAACCCTGGGGGGAAAGGGTGGAACCTTGGCTCTGCTGATGTTGGTGTGAATCCTCTGTGGGCTCCCAGGTGGGCGTGAGGGTGAAATCCCACCTCCCAGCAGCTGTCTGCAGTTCTACTTCCACCTTCTTGTCACAGGAGCTGAAGTCGTGGCTGCACCCGGTCAGGTCAGGCCAGGCCAGGATGGGCAGTTCTGTGCCCGGCTCCTGCCAGCTCCCTGCCTGCGGTGGGTGCAGCATAAAATATCGTTTAACATCCCATGGCAGTCATTACCCTAATCCATTTCACCATACAACAGCGCTGGAGATTCCTGCAGCTCAGCTGATGGGAGACAACCCAGAGCTGCGCTTTTTGTACTGCTCCCCCCAAAAAATCTCTGTTTTGCCAGGCCTGCTGCGACCCAGACCCCAGCAGTGTGCAGCTGTGTCAGCTGAGCTGCTCTGAGTGGGTGCCTGCTGCCAGCATCCCATGGGCATCCCTGGCTTGCCAGCCTGGAACGTGTTCCCTGTGAGCAGTGGGATTGCACAGACGCGTTGGGAGGACGTTCCTGGATGCAGAGCTGGGAAGCTGCAGCAAGCACAGCACAGGGTGATTCCCTGGGGTGAAGGGATGGTGCCTCCTCCCCAGCTTTGCTCCCAAGGATTGCCCTGCTTGGAGGGGTCAGAACTGCGTTGTAGTGGGGGAAATCTCCCTCCCGGTGCAGTGATGGGGTTGTGGGCAGACCTCTGGCAAGCGAGAGTGTTAATTAAATGTTTTCTGGTGTTTAAGGTGTCTTTATGCAAAACAGCCTGGCAGAAGGTTATGGTGCTACATGGAGAGCATCTTGTCACTGCTGCCCTGAGCTGGAGGTGGGGAGAGGGAAGCAGAGCCTGGAAGGGTGAGGGACAAGTTCTGAGTGGGGACTCGTGGGACCCAGGAGAGGGTAGTCAGGGGTCAGTAGATTGGCAGGGTCCCACATTAAGGGGAAAATCAACACAGCTGGCTAAAAGACATCCAAAACTCAAATGTTTTGGAGCCGTTCATCCTGACCATGCCATCATGTCTGGAGCCTCGGGCTGCCTCTGCTCACCTGCCAGTGAAAAGGGGAGGGATAAACCCATCCCGGAGGCAGGTGGGCAGTGCTTCTCACCTGGGCTGTTCGCAATTAGCCTAATGAAGCGGTTCGTGTGATATTGTTGCCCTCTATTGGGCCCCGCCTGAACGGCTGGGACGGTGCTGGTGTGCCCACGTTGGGTGGGGAAGGGTCTGGGGCTGTTCCCAGCTTGGGGATGGGAGCAATGCTTCCCCAGTTGATTGTGCTGGAGCTCCTCGGAGAGGGAGCTCCTGCCCGGAGCTCTCGTGAGCAAAGAGCCAGAGCTAATGCCAGATGGAGGTAATGAGCCTTGCCGTGGACTTCAGTGGAATTTGGATCAGACCATTTGCAGTCTCTGGGGATGAGTCGGTTCTGCGTCGTCCTAGTGATGGGCTGGAAATGTGCCCAAGTTATTTTCAGAGAGGTTTGTAACTCTGAGGGACTCGTCTGAGCTCCCCTCTGCTGCCCTTTGCGCAGCAGGAGCGGCGCCCTGGGGTGGCGGTGCCTCATCTGTGGTGCTCCTTTGGGCACCCTGCGTTTGCTGGTGGGGGCTGCAGCAGGGCCAGGAGCCCTGTCCAGGCTGTGCAGACCCACCAGCACCCCTGCAGGGACTCGGATGGGAGATGTGAAGGCACCACTTCCAATTCTTCCCTGGCCCGTGCAGGGCCCGGCTCCTGCGGCCGATGCTGGGAGCGTGTGGAGGAAATCTGGCTTTAACCTGGGCACGGTGGAGCTGTTTCCAAGGGCCCGGGGAGGGTCTCACCTGCAGCCTGGGACACTGGTGGGGGTGTTCAGCAGAGCAGCTTCCCCTCCACTTTGCTCTGGCTCCCGGGTGCTGCAGAGGCCCTGGGCTGGCTGAGGCTTGGACTTGGGGGGGGTTCTCTCAGCGAGGTGTGTGTCAGCTGGCCCCACAGGAATGCCAGCACCATGGAGAGAAAACCTTTTAGTAGATTGATTCAATATTGGTTTTGAACTCGTTCCCAGTGCAGGGAAGCAGAGGCTCACTTGTCAGTGACAGGGTCCACACGTGGAGCACAGCAGGGCTACACAGCCCCCAGGGGGGATGTGCAAGGTGCAGGCAGAGACAAGTGGCACCCTAAGAGGTTCCTCTCCTCTCCCTGTCTTCCTTTGCTGGCTGTTCATGCTCTGTCACTCTGGTGGGATGCTGAGGGGTTACAGCACAGCTTGGCAGTGCTGCTCTGGAACAGGAATGCCCCGTGGAGCTGGGGAAACTGTGCTACCCAAGAGCAAAGGCACCAAAATAAACAACGTCTCCATGAAAATTAAATATCCGGAACTAGAAATGGCTTGCTTCTCTTTCTTTCTTTTAAGTGAGAGCAAGTAGGTAGAGCTGGAATAGCTGGGAGTGTTATAAATGATGACATGCCTTTGAACTAGCAGCTGGGTGAATGTCTCATCCCACGCTGTCTATGTTCGTGCTCCCCTGTCATCTGCTCGCGAGGACTAATAGAGATAAAACAATCCAAGGATGGATTTCCAGGCAGAACGTTTCTGCCAGGTGTCTCCTCGTGCTGTAGGAAGGGACTTTAAAAAGAAAAGACAGGCAATGGTGCCAAAATCTATCTGGTGAAGTTGAGGGAGTTGCAACAGGGTAAATCCGAGGCCTTGGGAAGGAGGGAATGGGTGGCTTGACCTTGTGCTGCGAAGGGACACGCTGCCATCAGAGCCTCACAAATCCTGCCCCTGAGAGGCACGGAAAATGCGTGCCTGGTGTCAGAGGATGAGCTCAGGGGCTGATGGATGGCTCTGCCATCCTGCCATCCCACCTGGCTGGAAGGGCTGGCTGTGCCTGCAGAGACCCTGCTTCCTTTGCACCTTGCAAAGGCCTTGTTAAAGAGCTGAACAAATATTTGTACAGTGCTGCTCCTTGAGCACCACGTCACTGCTCGAATTCCATGGAATTTGTTCCGTGGAGCACTTATTCCCACAGTGGGAATCCCAGCTGTGGGGACAGACACTGGACCCCACCGAGTCTGCCTGGTTCTGCCTCTGCACCACTGGCTTGAGGCCAAGTGCTTCCAGGACTCTGTCCTAAATAATCCACACCAGGAAGGATTTGAGGGAGGCTCAGTAGAACAGTTGAGCTGGAAACCTCTGACCAGAGGCCTCGTGGGGTGTCAGCGGCATTAGGCAGTGCTGGTTAGACCAGAGCTTTCCTGGAAAGGTCAGGTCAAAATGAAGATTTAATATATTTATTTCATTGGCCAAAGCAAATGCCTCCCAAATACTAATTAAATGTGTGTCACTCAGCCAGGGCTATTGCTGGGGTTATTTTTCTTGCTCCAGTGATGAATATGGCCAATTAAATCAACAGTATCTCTTTTCTTGCATTCATTTTTTCTCTCCATCACATGCTTGAAGGAGAACAAAATCAAACTGACAGCTGAAAGGGTTTTCAAATCCAACAGGCAAAATGCTTGGAGAATCTTCCTTTGGGCTGCAGGGCTCTGCTGAGGCTCCCCCTTCCTTCTCTGAATCAAAATCTCTGTCTTAAGCCTTGTTTTATCCTATCTCCAGTCTCCCTGCTTGATGTCTACCTGCTGGCCTATGCTGTGTCTCCTCACGGGAGCTGAGAGACCTGGCCCCTCTAATCATTCTGCTGTCACTGGTTCTGGGGCTTCCTACAGCCCCAAACTTGATATGAACAAGGCTGAGCCCTTAGGGATTACCTTCACTATGTGCCCAAAGAGGGTGAATGATTTTCCTTAGAAGGTCTAAAAAGCTGAGGGGGTAGAACGGGAAAGAAGCTGAGGTCTCTCCAGATGAGGAGATGTGCTAAAGCCACTGCTCCCGTCAGACCAGCACTGCCAGGCCAGCTCTGTGCTGCTCAGGGTGGTCTGGGCTGATGCACAGCTCCTCTCCTTATCTGGGTAAATGTTGTGCTGATGAATGAGGCCAGAGCTGCATATCAAAATCAATCAGGATTCCAGTTAATTAGAGCAGTCGGCACCAGGTCAGTTTTTCCCCCCTCTTTCCTCCAGCCTTGTGGCAGAGGGGCACAGAGGTCAGAAGAAAAAAATCTGCTCAGGTCTCCCTCCTCGAACTACTCCAGCAGTTTACACTTAGTCACTAAACAAGAGTAACAAGGAGATGCTTTGTGGAATGGGTAAATAGGGAGTCTTGGATGTGCCCCGGTCTCCAAGCACCTCAGTTCCCTATAAAGTTGTGAATTCCCCTGTTTTGGTGTCCCTGGATTTTTCTCTGTTCCTTCCACCAGACTCTTGGGCTTCTCCACAGAACTATTCACAGCCCCTGATTTCTGGGAGAGAGAAAGACACTTGAGTCAGTAGAAGACAAAACTGAATTTATTTTTTCTTTCTTTGGGATCACTGTCACATGCTGGTCTTGGCTTTTTGGGCAGGGGATGCCTCTGTGGAGGAGACTTCCCAACACCTCTGATGCCAGGCCAGCTATACCCACATTCCCTCCTTCCCAGAGCTACTCGGGCTTGTGGGACCTGGCACAATTTTTACTTCGTTGATAGATCATTTCTTAAATTTTTGGAGTAGTGTCTCTGCTGATTTCAAGAAAGCAGTGGAGAGATTTGTGGAGAAAGAATGGTTTTGGGTCAGGGAAGGAGTCTTGTACCTGCTCACGCCTCATCTCTTTAGGGGAGGTGTGGAATCAATCTTTGTGATTAAGTGGGAGAGCAGGTAGCTTGAAGCCTCTGGGACTTTGCAGTCTGCTCAGGTCCTGGTGCAGAGGCAATGGGAAGAGCTGGGTCTTTATTTTCCAAGAACATTTGAAAGGGAAAAGTACCAAAGAGCAGAATTGTTCTGGAGTAAAACCGGACATGGAGCAAGGGTGTGATCTCTGCTGATAACGAGAAAGGAGTAGGAGCGACACAGCAGAGCTGTGTCTTGCTCCTGATCACCTCAGCATGGGAACATCGCGTATTTCCACTGGGATGAGGTGCTGGTGCTCCCAGTGTGGGCTGCTCAGCCCCAGCATTGCATCAAAGGCCGTGTGTGAGCTCAGGGTGAGTCAGGCCACTTTTCTTTCAAAGCACCGATCCCATTTCCTTGTATTCTCGAGTGGCTTTGATCCATCTTGCTGCATCACAGAAGCTGTGCTGATTGCTCTGCTGCAGCACGGAGCACCAGCCGTGACCACCCCGGAGAGCCCGGCCCCCGTGCCAGCCTGCCTGGGTAGCAGGGCTTGGTGGGGCCCCCACGGAGCTCTCTGTGAGCAGGAGAGAAAGGGGAGCATTGTGAGGTGTGGACAAGAGGTGGAAAGGGCTGTGGAAATGGGTTGGTGGGAGAGAAAACCAAGTGTCAGAACTGTCACATCCCGCGGTGTGCTTGTGTGGGGGCAGGCCCAAGGAAGGGAGGTTTCCGTGCATGTTGCAGCCTTTGGATAGCAGACGTTTCTGGCCCCATGGGCAGGCATATTCTGTCCTTCATCTTCATCTGAGATGGATTTTGGGGATCAAAGGTAAGGCTCTCTGCTGCTGTGGTGCTATCGATGTCAATTGGGTTGTGCCGCAGGGAGGCTGGCTCTCTCTTTTTAATTACAGTCAATATTAAACTCGAGTGCTCAAGGTTGAAATTCCTACCTTTGGCCTGCTCAGGATCTATAGATCACTCAAATCTCACTTAAACCCTCAAAGTAGTTCTTATATGTTGTCATCAGGGCTTAGTGCTGGTTCTCTGCAAGGAGGAAAACCTCTCCAGTGGACGGGCTGCACCAGGGTAATCAGCCACCCTAATTGCTCCTGGTGATCTATAAATTAAATAAGGTGACAATTAAATTCACCTTGGTGTTCTGGCGGTGGAGTCAATAGTTCCCAGTGCTGGATCACCAGCTGCTCCCCTCTGGGTCACAGTCTGGTGACTCTCCCAGCAATAAACTGAACCGTGTTTGTGCAGGAAAAGCCTGCAATAAAATGTGCAAGAAACTGCGAAGAACCTCCTGATAAATGAGGTCTGTAAGTCATCCTTTGAGGCCATGCTGGAACCTGGTTATTGCTTAATAGAGTAGGTGCAGTGGAGCTTGGTTTATGGGGTAGGAACTTCCTAAAAGGAGGGAAGGGCTCCTGGCAGCTCGGTTAAGCACAATGTTGGGGTGTTCCCCCAAGGCAGAACCACCAGAGGAGGTTCCACGTGGATTTTGCTGGTGCTTCCACTGGTGCTCTGACAAAAAATGTGTGTGTGGAGGAGCCTTGGCTCTTTCCACCCTAGGGCTTTATGGGTTCATCAGGGCTTTGGCTGCTCCGAGCTGGCTGGACCCATGAGACTGCAGTCACCTTCCCCATGGCTCCCAGTTAATCTTCTGCACAGTGCTTATATGGAATATTTCAAGTTATCCTTTTTTTGGCATAAATTTGGAGCTCTGCATGTACCATTTCCCTTCTGCTCGAGCTCTGGGACATAGAAAAACCGGGGCTCCTTTCCCAGGAGCTGCTGTCTTCTCATCTCTTGCTTGTCTGTGTGGTTTGGTGACAATTAACTCACTGCCATTGCATCATTTCTGCAGAAGCCATGAATCCTTCTGGAGGATTTGCCTGTGTCACCTCCCAGAATGGCTTTTGCAGACCTCATCTATTCCTTAACCTCCCTTAACTTCCCTCAGCTTCTCTCCTGGTTCCAGCAGGAGCCGGGAACTGCAGCGCTGTTGAACTGGGACAGACCCATCCCCGAGGTGCTGTAGGATATTTAGGATGTAGGATATAGAGCTCCATCACTGCTCTCACATCAGCAGCCCTGCCTCAGCAGGACCCAGAGCCCTCGTTCCCCTTTTCCCCTCTCATGTGTTGTCTGCTGTGGTTTATTTTAAACGCCGGGACAGCGCTGCCTCCGGAGAAGTCAATAATCCTCGTCCAGCTGCGAGGGCTGTGTCCCACCCTGGCAATAAGCTGTGCTGGGAGTGCTGTGAGTGCTGATGGAGGGCTCTGGGTCTGACAGCTGCAGGGCTGGAGGTCAGGATCACTGTGGCACACATTTCAGATTTCAGCACAGTAGGCTTTGATAATATTAAATGCAGCAAAGAGTTTCTCTCTTACCCAGATTCTGTTCCCTTTTCTGTTGCTCCTTTTTAAATTAAGGCACTGCAGTGTTGCGTTGTAAGAAGGATCTATTTTTCTACTGACCCATTTCAGTAAAAATTCAGCCCATCTAGAGCATATGCTGCTTGTGAAGATGGAAAGCAATTCACAGATATTAAGGACACCGAGATCAACTCATCTCACCTCATGCATAACGGCCTGGAGAATTTCCCCCAGGACTCTCCTCTTGAGCCCAGCGCTCTGCAGCTGGATGACACCGTGGCTTTTTGTGTGATTATCAAGAACCATCCCAAGGTCTGGCTCAGGGGCGTTGTTCAATCACTTCTCCTTCATCGGTAGCACGGGAGACACTTGCAGTGGGAGGCAGCAGCTTTGGCCCCTCGTGCCCCCAGCACACAGAGCACACCGGCCCTTCAGTCTCCTCACTTTGTGTCTGCAGCACCTCGGCTTTCTTAGACCCTGGGCAGGGAGAACGAGGGCAGTGAGGGAGTGCTGAGATGGCTGGGAGTGCTCCCAGCATCTTTCCCTCCGTTCTTTCCCTTTGAGGGCCTGGTCTTGCCTGTCTCAGTGGGGCCACGGACACGGGGGAGATTTCAGGTCAGCTCCAGGTGCAGAGGATGAAGATGATGCTTGTGCAGCTCAGCTAAGCCAGCCCTGTCTCCTCCTGAGCTTCTGACAGCAGAGTTACCTCCAGAAGGTAATTAAAAACACTAAATGAGCTTCCTGCCACTAATCACCATCCAAAGGACCCGTCTGCTTCCTCGGAAGGAGACAACAGCCTCTGCCTTCTTGGGTGCTTCCAGAGGTCTTGTGCTGCAGTGGAAGTGATTCGTGGCTCCCTTGAGGCTGCACACCCTGCAGAAGAAGGCAGTTTTCCTGTGAACTGACTTAAAAATCATTTTTCCCCATTTGTTCCACAAATGAAATGAAACAGCTCAGTCTGAGGACTTGCAGAAAGACTTGTTTCCATCAAGCCTTTGGAAATGCTGTCATGTTTCATTCCAGGAGAAATTGGTTTGAAACTTCTCCACTGCCAAAAAAAAAAAAAAANCTACATTTTCTTCTCTTCCTCCCACCTGAAGCTGTCTGGATTGCCCTGGGCCAGACGTGATGGATTCAGGTCCACTTTGTCAAGGGCCAGTGCATGTATTCATGTATCTTTTCCAAGCCCAAATACCCCGGGTGCTGATATTTTCAGAAATCACAAAGGTTTCTGTGTTGCAGAGATCTTGCTTCTCAGTTGTGCAGCATGATATTTTCAGACTATATTTTTCTGAACTCCTGGCCTTTTGAGTACTAATGTAACCACCAAAAAAGAAAATAATCCAAGGCAAGAATCTTACTTGATGGCCATAATTGTGTCATCTTGTTGCATGGTCCAAACAGAGTGATCTGAAGACAGCCCATCTTTAGGGTCCCTTCCAGGAGAAATAGGGTGGTTTATGTTTTGAGAAGAGCCTTTGATTTGGGAGTTCAGCCTTGGTACAGCTGTGCAGGTTTGATGTCTTGGTCAAAGTATGTTAGAGCCGCTCATTTTCTCAATTTTTGGCATTTACTAAAGACTGTTTATGCCTTTCTTTTATATGAGATTAAATGCTAATAGTGGTTTTGTGAGTGTTTCCAGCTCTGTATCCCCATTGCAGTTTGGGACTTGGCTGCCTGCCCCATCCCCAGTGGGTGTTGGAGCCACATGAGCCAGCCCAGGGAGCCGGTGCCTCTCGCAGCTCGTGCTTTAAGCAGGACTGGAAACGCATCCAGAGCCTGCCCAAACAAAACTCCTGTGCCTGGTGTGCCTAGAGAAAAGATGAAGATCTGTTTGCATCATGTTAGTACATAAATCCAGCTCCCCTTAAGGTGCTCAGGCATATTTGGATAATGACCTGGAACAACCCGGGTAGCAGGAGGCTCCGTGTACCTGTCACGGCAGCCTCTGTGCGCGGGGAGATTGCCAGCCAGCAGGCACAGGCAGCCAATTACGCCACGCTCAGAAGCATTTCATTCTCTTTTCCATCTCCACAGAGCGAATCCTGCTGTAGAGACCTCTGCCTCCCGCTGGCATCACCTCCTGTCTGAGGAGATAGTGTGCAAAGTGCCCTCGGTATTGGCAGCGTGGTTTTCCTGCCGCTGCAGCTAAAAGCTGTGCCACCCCTTGCAGGGACTGTGCTGAGCTACCCTGATGCTGGGGACAGCCTGTGGCAGTCCCTCTGCGTGCTGAGGGCTTGTGGGCTCTGTTCTTGCTGGGAGAGGGAGGAATTGCTGGGAATTGCTTCACATTTTGCCAGCTGTCACTGGGATCGTGGCAATAATGGTGTAGGATGTGTCCTGAAACCCGGTGTTATGAAAGTTTTCTGCAGCGTTGCCTTGACAAGAACTCACGCGGGGTTTTGGGGGCAGAAGTCTGATCTGTGTCCCTTTCTTGCATTGCCAAGTCCTTTGCAAGCTGGAGCTGAACGTTCATGCTGAGTGCAGTTGGGTGGCTCTGAATCTGGATTTCCAGGCTTCTCCCGAAGGAAAAGTGTAAGAGAGAGTCATAGAGACACTCTCCCACCTGGGTATTGCCACCATGCCAGGACTTGGAGCCACAGCAGGATGGGAATCAGGACCTGTTTCTGCCCTAGATGCAGGTTTGGAGGATCCCAGGACAGAACAAACTTGTCCCTTTTGGTGTCTCTCACTGCTAAGCAACGCTTCCCATGTCCGCAGGCCTGTGGCATCACCCAGGCTGGGCCATGGAACATTAACAGCCAACCTGCCCAAACTTCTTCTCCCCTTCCTTTTTGGTCTGCTCCACGCACGCAGATTCTCATTTCATCTCCCTCTGGCTTCTGTCATTTGAAATCAGTCAGTTGGTAGCTGTCACTCCAAGTGGCAGGAGCTGAAAGTCTCTTTCTGCCTGTGTGGCCTCACTCTGCCATCACCCAAACTTCTGAGAGAGCAGATCCAGCTCCAAGGCCCCTGAGAGAGCAGCTCAGTTGGCTGGAGGGGGGAGGAGTGTTGGGACTTGCTGAGCTAAGCTCCTGGATTCCTGGATCACCACAGCAAGCGTGGGTGGTAGGTGATCTTGGCAGGGACTCCAACTTTTGTATTGGAGCTTTTCACCTTTGAAACTTCAGCTGCTGGAAATCAAATGGCTAAAAAGACTTTCACTTCTATCTATAAAAACTGACTAAAATTCTGGTGATGGGGAAGAAAGCTGAAAAAGGAGGGGGAAAGCATAAGGCACAAGTGTTGTCCCTCCCTCACGGAGTGTTTGACGGCAGAAGCTCCCATCTTTCAGGCAATTCCCAACTCAGATGGTGACTGCTCAGTGCCCAGAGGAATGCCAGTCTGATGGGAATGCAGTAGCTCTACTGCTTGTCAGAACAAACCAGGATTGAATATGCAATGAACCCAGGTTGGTTCAGAACCACAAATCCCTAAAAACCTGTACCTTCTAACAAACAGCCCTTTTTGTTTAATGATCCAAGTGAGACAAAACCTGTGGTTTCCAGTGCAGTTGTGTTGGACCTGAAGTTAAAAAAATCACTTGTGTACCAGGCAACTGATTTGTTACTGGCCCCCTTGGGCTCTGCTTGAGACAGATTTCACTGGGAAAAGAGCTACAGAAAATGTCAGCAGACAGTGTGTGTGTGTGCCAGAGACTCCCAGCAGCTGTGATTTCAAATCGATTTTATTTTCCCCTCATCTAAAGGGTTTTACACTTGCAGGGAGACATTTTGATGTATTGGGAAACAAAACAAGGAAAAGGTTTGTGGTGTGGGGAGAAGGCAAAGGTTTTCCTGTAGAATGAGAGATAAGGAAGACTGTGGGGGTGCACTGGGAGACCTTTGGGAAGGTGCATTTCTGTGTTGTGCTTGTGATGGCACCCACCTTTCTGTAGTGTTCTCTAAAATCTTTGCCTCTGTCCTGGCACTCAGTGCTCTGTTTCTGCCTCAGATCAGAGCCTTCCGTGCTGTCAGTGACCTACAGGAGGGGCAGGTCTGTCTTTGGGGCTGGACAACGAGCTGTGTCTGTGTGAGCTGTGACAGATGTGGGATCAGGGAACTTGTTATCCCCTGGCTGCTCCAGCACCACCTCTCGTGTCCTACACCTGGCAAGGCAGCAGGGAGCAGCCATCCTGGCTTGCTTATGAAACCCTCAGATGGAAGGAGGAATCCAGTGTGTGCAGTCTCCAGCCTGGATCTCAGGAGCCCAGATTGATGTGGGCAAAAGGACAAATCCTCTCCAAGAGATTGGAGGGCAAGGAAGAGGGGAATGGGGTACAGAGAAGGCTCCAGGGAGTGAGGAAAGAGGAAAAGCTGGAGTCTGGATGGACAGCAGGGCACCCATCTCCCAGCCACAGGCAGCGTGAGATGGGAAATCACAGCCCTCAGCCTGCTCTGAAATCCCTGGATGCTCTTGCAGAAGGAAGGAGAGGAGAGCTGAAGACCTTGGCCAAGACGCTCTTCGCTCACGGAGTCCCAGTGGTGCCGCGTTCGCTCTCCTCCCCCCTGGGTTTTCCACTTGCACCACTGGCTGAGCTTGAGCCAAGGATCCCACCACGGTGTGGGGCTGTGCAGGGCTGTCTCCAGCCCTGCTGCATCCATTGTTGTCAGCACCTACTCTCCTCCTCATCCTGCCCTGTTATAGTCGTGTGTAAAATACATTGCAGATGCTCCTGGACGTATTTTTGACCCATTTTCTCTGGAGTCCCTGCAATCTACTTTGTCGGAATAATTGCAATTTATTTAAATGTCAACAAGCCACACGTGGGAGACAGCAGTTGTGAGCAAGAGCAGAGCAATTACAGGGAACAGGTCCCATTTCACCACTCGAACAAAGATCCAAGCCAGGAGAAAGGAAAAGATCATTTGCCTCTATTAACTGATCACTTACCCCACCACTCCTGAAGTCCCCAGGTACCTTTGTGCCTCTTCTTGGGGGCCATCACTTAGTGCAGGAGCTGGGGTATAAAACCAGCTCTTCCTTTGGCTTGTTCTCCACAGAAGCATCTGCTCAATCCAGAGGAATTTAGTGGTGATTTAGACCCACATAACTGCTCATGGAATTTAATTCTGGTCCTGCCCAAAGAGCTGAAACTGAAACAGAGATGCAGAGGAGCCTGACCTGTGTGGACATCATTACAGCTCCAGCAAAACACCAGCACATGCCCCAGATCCAGCAGTGATTTAACTTGAGGAATGAGTGTAGATGGCTTTTTCCCCTCTGAGGTTTTGCAGCAGCCTGGCAGTGGGATGATGTGAGTTTGCACATAATCAGGCTTCTTGTCCTTTATCTGTGTGAGGTCAGTGCCTCGCAGGCCCTGGCACTGCCCAGACACACACCAGGCTCTCCTGCCCTCGGCAGCCAAAGGCCAGGAGCAGAAAAAGCCCTCGGGGGGTAAGTGCTTTGCTCAAGACATCTTGGTAAGCATCCCTGGTCCCCACTCAGTGCCCTTCTCACCAGGACATGCTGCTCCTTTGGGGTTAGGCTGTAGGATGAGTGGTCCAGGCTCCCAGAGCTGGAATACTGGTGGTTGCTTCAGAGGAAGATCTGGGGCCATCTAGTGACCTTCCACTGAAAACTTTGTGCTTCCAGTGCTCCCAGTTGCTCTTAAAAGATATGTGGGACACGTTTCCTCCGTGCTGCTGACTGAGCAAGTCCCCAGCTCGGCAGCGAGCCGGCTGGAAGGCAGACCTGCACCTCCTTAATGATTTTTTTTGCTAGGAGCTGATTTAGAAACTGGTGCATGTAACCACCTCCTTTCATCTAGGATGAAAGAGAAGGATAACCCATGTCCTTCCAGAATAGGGAGCTGAAACAGCCGGAGCCCCCACCCAAAATGTGAGGTGGGAAGAGAAATGGAGATGTTTGTGCCTCGGCGTTTGCCACCGCGGGCGAGGGGTGGGCAGCAGGTTTGTGGGTGCTCTGCCGTGCGCGCCATCCCCTGCACGTGTCCCGGCACCGTGTGCTCCTGCCTCTGCCAGGTGCCTCTCCTGGATTTCCCAGGGGTCCAGGCAATCTCTTCTCTGTTATTATCAACTACAAGCATGATAATCTGGACCCTAATGCGTACAGGAGATTACAAAGCAGTGTTTTATGGACCTGCTACAAAAGTACCCATAATCTGCTAATGCCCACAATTAAAAAAGGCAGTTGAGCAAATCTGGGCCATTGCAAGTTAGTGCCCATGTCTGGATATGGATTCCAGTTCCAGCTGTTGGCCTTGCAATAGAAGACAACATCTTTATTAAATATTTGTGCTGGAAATAGTATCTTTTCTAGTTTTGGCAAAATGCCTTGCAAAGCTTGGACATAAAGCAAAGCCATCTCTGTTTTGCAGGTTTTTTTTCTCTTTTTAACTATCTGCATGTAAAAAAAATGTGTAGAGATGGGTACTTATTTCATCAACCCAGGTCTTGTGGTAACAATGAGCTGGTAACTCTGGTAATGGATCCCTTTGGAGTAAACCTGTCTGTGCAGCTTTTGGGGGGGGAAAGAATTCCTATTATCCTCCCTACTCTCTCTCTGTCCCCCATCCTGTGATGTTCTCACGGGACTGAGCACCCCAATTTCCCCACGGCCATCAGCCACACTCTGGTGCCCTTCGCTCTTGACACCTTCCCACCCAAATTCTTTGTACGCTGTTCCTGCAGCCCCATCCCTCTCTGGGGGTGCTTGGGCAGCTGTGTGCCCGCCTGTGGAGCCAGCGGTGCGGCAGAGCCAGGAACGTGGGTCCCTGGGGGAATCTGCAAAGTACAAGTTGTTATTACTCACTACAGCAGAACAATCAGCACGGGTCTGTAATGCAGAAAGATGGATTGAAGCTGCGTAAGGCCAGAGGGAAATGGAATCTCTGCTTTGCAACGAGGAGTTTAACTCCTGCAATCCCCCCCTGATGAGTGATGAGACCTGAGCAAAAGCCCAGATTTGAAAATTGCTGGATTCAGGGAGCGAGATGGGGCTGTGCAGCAGGAGCCAAAATCCGACCTGGATCTCAGCTTGGCACGGTGATGTGCCAGTTCCACCTTGTGCAGGGAACTCTCTGCATGTGCAGCTCCTTCCCAGTAGTCGTGGAGAGGATCCTGATGTCTCACGGGGCTCAGGTGTGACCAGTGCCAGCACAGCCCTTAGGTTCCCTGTTTTTCTTTTCCCTCCTGCAGTGATCCTGCTGCTGCTGGTCCTGCAGGGCTGGGTTTCTCCACGTTTCCATCCCAGGTAGGGGCCCTTCCAGCTGGAGAGGGAACTACAAAGAGGACAAAGCAATGAACTTCCAAGAGCTTCACAGTCGTGATGACACTGTTTTCTTTGCATGTGCTTCTGGTGGGTTTTAGGCTGTGCAGTAAGAAGCTCCTGGTTATTACATGTTCCTTATTTCTTCCCACAGAGTCCAGCTTTCCCCCTGCTTTGCCTGAGATGAATAGCAGATCCTCTGCTGTTACATTAAGGCAGCTTTAAATGTATGATAAACTAGCTATACAAACCTTTGTCATCCAGGGCATAAAACAACCTCTAACTGCTCAGGATTAAGGAGACACTTGTCTTAAATCAGCCAGTTATTTTAAATACTTCTCTGTTAGCTGTCAGATGCCCTGACTGCCTGTTATCACACCAGGGGATTTGTGTTAGACTTCAGTGCCAGACTCTGCTCTGAGGCTGGGGCCTGGGGTAAGGAGGAGCTGGGGCTCCCAGTTGTCTCTCCAGCAGCTTTCTGTGGCAAAGGGAGATGAGTCTGGCATGCTGAGTGAGGAGTCAGGCTGCGAGGACTGGCCTGAGAAACTCTGGTATCTCAGGGGGCTTCCAGGGCTGCTGAGGGAGCGCATGCTGACTGTCTCGCTCTTTTGGGGTAAAAGGAAAACCAGGGAGATCCAGCTGGTCATAACAATGGTCATAACAATGGTCATAACAATGGTCATAACAATGGTTGTAACAACGTGGGGCTGGAGGGAAACAAGCAGCCAGGTCCATGCACACGGGGTTTTAAAAACAAAGATTTTCTTCAATGCTAAATGATCACACTTTTCAATAAAATTTGTTTTGGTTTAATTCTGCTGGTCATGAGCTCCCAAGAGGAATTGTTGTGAGCAACTGCACCGTGGCTGGGACTGTAGGGTCGAGTCAGAGGTTTTTTAGCGGGAAAGGTTCCTCAGCTCCGGGGTGAAGCTGGAGAGGGACCTGCCTGCAGCTGGGAAGGGCAAGGCTTCTGCTGTTTCCTTTTCCCACATCACTCCCTCCTGTAAAGACCCGAGGTCTGCTGGCAGGAGGCTTGAACTGGTGCCGGAGCATTTGTGCCGAGGTGAGCAGATGTAAGAACACTGCTCGGACGGTCTGGGCGGTGAAGAGACGGACGGGGATGAGAGATCTCCAGAGTCAGGGCTGGTCTTGGAGCATGTGGTTTATTGCTCAGAGCGTGGGTGAAAAACGGGGAGCTGCAGAGAGCTGCAAGGCACAGCTCCTGGCAGCCCCGGGAGAGAGCAAGAGAGCGAGAGAGCGAGCCCACCAGGTCCCCGAACTCTTGAATCTTTCCCTCCTGAATATTCTAATTTACACTAACCAATCTTAGTACATGATGCAAATCTTACAGCATTTACATACAGCCCGTAGGAATCCTTACATTACCATGGTGACCTTTGATCATTGATAAGGGGAGAGGGGCACTGTTTAATCAAGAGGAGAAGATCTTTGGCTGGCCATGCTATGGTTTCCTAGTTGTTCAGCAACTAGGTCTTGGCATCTTAGACATCGAATTGTGCTTTTAGTTCTACTTCACTTACAGGTTTCATATTCTCAAAATCCAAGCAGTCATATTTATAAGATTTTCCTGTTTCATCTTCCCCAACAAGCAGAGATTTACCTGCCTTGGAAATCAGCCGATTTCCCCGCTGCGAGTTCATCCTGTTAATGAGCCCGGGGGAGGGAGCGGGGAGGCTCAGCCGGGGAGGGCAGGATGGCTCCGTGCCCTGGCTGAGCCCCCGCCCGCCAGAGCCTTTCCCCGCTCCGGAGCGGGGCCGGGGCTCCGCGCTGCCGCCGCGCCCCGAGCGCATCCCCGTCCTCGGCGGAGCCACCGCCTCCCCTTCACCGCCTCACCCGCTGCTGGTGATTAAGGTTCTCTTGCAGCTCTTCCAGGAAGCCAGGGGCCTGTTGTTTTTGGAGATCGCCTTAATTTGTTTACTCGTGCATATGTTCTGCCTCGTACAATGATGCTTCGCAGCTGGTCTCGAGCAGCCTACGGCACGGGGGAAGCAGCAGGTTAAGTTTGAACCGAAGGAAGTCGCTGAAAGCCGGCCTGACGTGTGGATCCGAGGGCAGGCTCCCTGAGATTGATGTGGTAAAACACGGTGCCGTGTTGGCTTGGATAGCATCTTTGTATTTATTGCTGGTTTCCGTCATAATTTGGGCACAATAACAGTTTGTTTGTGCAGAAGATCAGTTAAGCTCAAAGAATGAAAGGTAGAAAACTCCCTGTCTCTGATTTTTTTTATGCAAATGTAAAATTTCCCTGCACAGGGCAGGGGGCTGGAACTAGATGATCTTTAGGGTCCCTTCCAAACCAAACCATTCTGGGATTTTAAATTCTCTGAGAAAGGTGGAGAAACAGGGATTTAGGCTGAGACTTGCCTGCTGGACAGGACTTGTGCTCTCCAGAACGAGACATCTGCAAAAACTGGTTTCAGAGGTGTTGTCTGGCCAGGCCAGATGGTGCCAGGTACTCTCCTGAGGAGGATGCTCACACACCTGTGAGGCTTGGTGCATCCCTGAGGTACCTCCTCCCTGCTTTCCCTGTGTGTCAGGGTCCTGCCCTGCACCCCTACAGGCCAGCCCTGCTCTTGACTCACCAAAACCTTGGCACAGCAAAGAGGTTCTGCCCCCACGATGTCCCTGGGGAGCTGGAGAACGGCAGATCCTTCTGTGCTGCTTTCCTGCCCATGTAACCTGAAGAATCTGGCTCTATCAGAGGAAAAAAAAAAATCATTTGGATGTTTTACTGCTACTGTAAAGCTGTTACTTCTTCCCCACCCGCCCTTTAGGGGAAAAAAAAGAAGCCTTGTTTAATCTGCCAGCTTGCAAATGGCTCCTAAATAACACAGTTGTCTTTGGCTCAGTCGATCAAAGGGCTCTGCCCATGAGGATGGGGACACTTTGCAGGCTCGGATCAGTGTTGTTTCAGAGGAATTGGATGCTTCTTCGTGTTGTTTTTAAATTATTCTCTTTCCAGGTTGAGTCTGAGCCAGATAACTGAATGCATAGAATCGATATTTTGCAGAACTGATAGAAAATTAGCCAGGTTTAATAAACTTCATGCATGGCTTCCTATTGTAGCTGTATATCAAAAGGAAAATAAATATATTGACTGGATCTGCTTCCAAGAGCATCTGTAAGTCACTCTGTGAAATAAGGCAATTGCACAAATGGTTATGGGAGGCTGTGCCTCGCAGGGTAGGAAGGGATCACGCTCAGGACATCTGGGTCTTCTTCCTAATTTACCACATGACCTTGAAATTCAGGCCAAATTTGCACGTATGTCCACAAAATTTGTTTTCCTTTTTGACTCTGGAATGTTATTTCGGATGCTGAGGTAGCTCCATGTTTGGCCCTCCCCGCCCTGTCCCAGGTGAAGTTGCTGGTGGTGCTCCATTCCCTGGAGAACGATCCCAACAGCTTTCCCAGGTTTATTTTTTTACCATGGCTTATTTTTTTGGTGGTTCCCCTGCAACATGGGGATGCCATTACTCCTTTCCCATGTGGGGGTTATGGTTGATAAATTCTCTGAGATCCATCACAGCAAAGTGATGGAGAGGTAGAAGCAGGCAAGACTCAAACCTCAGGTTTCTCGGTTTTTTGGCTCTGCAGCTAAATGCAACATTTTCTGGGATTCAGGAAGAAATTGTAACTGTTTTCTCCTTGTGATGTTTCCCGTGTTCCAGACCTCACTGCAGCACACAAACAGAGGCACACGGAGCATCCAAACTCACCTTCATCCATCTTCATTTGCCCTGGCTGTAATGGGCAGTGGCCACACCACCGTCCTTTGGAAGTCAGGAATGCGAGACCGTAGCTGCTGCTCCGTTGCTGCTCCATCTATTTGCTGTGGAGGAGCAGCTGCACATGATTGTACGAGGTTTGGACATGTTGCTCCTAATCCTGTGTGCAGCTGCCTGCGAGGGGGCCGGCACGCCGAGGGCTGAGCGCGGAGCGTGTCGGGCGCTGCTGCCGGCGGAGCCAGACGGCTCCACGGGCAGGGACAGACGGGCCAGCCCTCGGGGCTGCTCTCCCCAGGGATGCTCCGTGCCCGGGGAGGGAGGAGCAGGTGGATTGTCCCTCTACCAAGGAACCAAGGTGCGGTTGGGTGAAGGCTGATGTGAGGGATGAGACTGGGTCAGATCCTTGTCTCAGTGCTAAAATGAAAGTGTCCATTTCAGGGTGTGAAAAGACTTCTCCAGGACTAAAATTTGCTGTTTATACCTGGAATCATCAAGGAAAAGGGGTGACTGAGTCCTCTTGATGTACAGTTAAAACTGGAGTGAGAATAAGACCCTCTGATTTCCTTTTCCTTTTCAGTTTGCAGTGCAGATGGGACATCACTCTTCCCTTTCAGCAGCTCTACCACCGTCCCTTGTGGGTTTTATCTCATGTCTGAACCCAACACAGACATTTTCACTGACAGTTTTGTGATAGCCTGGAGAAAAGGAGGCTCAGGGCAGACCTCATTGCTCTCTACAACCACCTGAAAGGAGGTTGTACCCAGGTGGGGGTCGCTTTCTTCTCTCAAGAAATAAGTGACAGGACCAGAGAAAATAGCCTCAAGTTGTGCCAAGGGAGGTTTAGGTTGGAAATTAGGGAAAAATTCTTCACAGAAGGGGTGGTCAGGCACTGGAACAGACTGGCCGGAGAAGGGCTGGAGTCCCTATCCCTGTCAGTGTTCTAAAGGGTGTGGATGTGGCACCCGGGGACCGGGGTTAGCAGTGAACCTGGGGGTGGCGCTGGCTTAATTCAATGACCTCAGAAGGCTTTTCCAACTTTAGTGATTCTGTGCTGCAGAAAACAGACCCATGGCTGGTATAAATCAACAGAGCACCCAAAACTTTGTCGGAGCACGCAGAGGTGGTGCTGGTGGAGGATCTGACTCCTGTTATTTTCATTACTGAGCTGTTTCTGCAGTTGGATGGAGACGGCCCCTCCTTCCCCATAACGAGGTGAAAGCTGGAGCACTTTTCTAGCCACGCACCTGCAAGGGGAAACAAATGGGGAGGATGAGCAAGCCCTGGGTGGGTGTTATTGCCTGTTAAATACATAACAGAGTTTGTCGCTTAAGTAACCTTGAAACGGCGTTCCCTGTGCTGGAGCCGCCGCACCGGCACCGCCGTGGGCAGGGACCAGAGCGGGACGTGGTTAAGCACCCACCTGCTACCATTCATCATCCAGTTAACCCCACAGCTCAGCTTCCCTTCAAAACCATGCGTTTTCCTCTTTTTCGCTGTCTCTCCACACCTGCCTGCCGCCTCCAGCCCTCGGCATCCCCGGTTCCTGCGGCTGCGGGGAGATGCCGGAGAGCACCTGGGGTTTCCTCCTGCTCGTCCACCGGGGATGTGTGTGTGGAAAGCGAGATCAGGTGGAGGAATGCAAGGAGCAGAAAGGTTTCGGTGCTGATGAAGTCCCAGGGAGTGCAGCACAGCAGAGGCAGAAATGAGGCTGTGAACTGCAGATGTGCGAGGGATGGCAGGGAGCGCAAGAGGGAGCAGAGGCGGGGGTGTGGGCACTCTCGTATGCATCGGGATGTGTCAGACGTGTGCACTGAGGCTCAGGCAGGTCTGAGGGGGGGAGAAGAGTAATGCCCAGTAGGGGTTGATAAGTGTGGAATTCCCGGCGTGGGGGTGCTGGTGTGGAAACAGGAGGGGATGGGGTTGTCCCTCCACGCGTGTGCAGCGAGGGCAGGGGATCAGGCACCTGCCCTCCCCACCACGGGCAGCACATGGTGCAGCTGGAGCAAATTTGACTCAGGATCACAGAATATTCTGAGTTGTACGGGAGCCACAAGGATCAGAGCCCAACTCTTAAGTAAATACCCCAACAGAGGGATCAAACCCACAACCTTGGCATTATCAGCACCGTGCTCTGACTCACATTGCCTTGCTGTGAAAATTGCTGCTCACGGGTCTGTGTCGGGGCAAACCTGGTGTTTATAACATGAAAACGAGTGTGAGATTTGGTAATTACTTTTCTTCTTTTCCTTTTCCGTTGGTTTTTCTGACTCTGCGATTCCCAGCGCAGGAATGCTGATGGGCAGATGAAAGGTTGGCTGCTGGGAGTTCTCCAGCTCCACTTCACAGACCTAACGCATGTCAGCTGCTGTGCCCTGTCTCCAAAACCCTTCCTCTGTCTTGTCTTGCTGGATGCTCTCTCTGGTTGCTGCCCTACCTCTCGAGATAATAACAAAGCCTCTGAAACGGTGGAATTTCCCTTCTCTCTTGAATGGAGATCAAGGGGAGAGTTATGTCCCTACATGCAGGATAATAAGCAGTGCAAGTTTACTCTCTGTCTACACACAGTGCAGGGGAGTTGGTTGTTATCTGTGTTTTCTAGAGGAAATGAGCCAGTTTTGTCAGGAGAGGCGTGTTTGGGGTGATGCTTCTGCAAGAGCATCTGGATCAGGGTCACAGCTTTCGATTTGGGCTCCAGCAGAAAATGTTCGATTTGGTACAATTCATGAGACAAAAATTCATTGTTCCAAAGTTATTTTTTTCATTTTCCCGATTTGAAATCCTTTTAAACTGAGAGAAGAAAATAGTTATACATTTCAGTACTGACTCATTTCAAAATCTAAGGCATCTTTTGATCTAACATTTTGGCTAATTAAATAGGAAACCCTTTTGTCTTACACATTACGAAACATCAAGGTCTCTTTTAGATCCACTGGTGTTTTTATTAGTCTCTGAAATTCTTGTGGAATAGATAAAATATCTCCCACCCAGCTCTGCTGTGTCAGGTAACGTGTGAGCAATCACAGTATGACATATTCACCGAGGAGCGTATACAAATTGAATCTCTACGTGTGGTTGTCAGGAAACAAAACATGCTCGATATCTGTTTCAAAGACAATTTTGATTTTTTTAGCAAAGCTTTTGTGGGAAATGTAGCAGCAAAGAAATAAAAAATGACTCCTGCAATTTGGGAACAGGTAAACAAGACGTGTTAAAAATCAATGAAAATACTACATGGTCATCTCTAGAGATGATTTCTCACATGTAAACACATCTTTGGTGAAGGGAGGAATGAGACCAGATCCAAATCCCCAGGGTCTCAAATCTCATTGAAGTAATTTGCAACCAGATCAGGCTGGGGGGATCATCACAGACTTCAAGTTTGATGTAGGCACCAGCTGAGGCTGCAGAGCTCAGCAGCAGTTCAAGCATCTTTTATCTCCTGGGTGGTCCCTAAGTCAGAGCCCTCATCTCCGCTTTCCCCCTCCTTTCTCAAGCCAGGCATTTGCTGATGCCATTTTTTAATCCAGCCAAGGATCTGCTCCATTTTCCATGCTCCAAGGTAATTTTGGCGAGGCTGCTCTGTTCTTGCATGCCAGTTAGAAAACACTCTCTCAGGCAGGTCTCCTTCCACGGGCCAGTTGTAACCCTGCGAGATTTGTGTGTAATAAATCTCCTTGCCTATCTGGTTTTTATTCTGGGTGAGGCTAATGGTGTAAAACCCCAGCCCTTCCTCTGTGTGGAAGCAGCTGACAAACAGCTCTTCTCTAATTCCTTCCAGATGGGCCCGAGCTGGCGTTTCCCTGGCGCAGAGCTCTGCAAATGGAACAGGCCCTTTCCCAGCTCTCCAGCACACCCAGTGTGGTGGGGAGAGGCCCCACCACTGGTATTTCAGAGCACAGAGAAGCTCCTGGGCTCAGCAGAGCGCAGCAACGCCGCTGCTGTTGAAGGCACGTCCCCACGGGAAACGCCATCCCACAGCAAAGCGACCCTGGGTACATTCAGAGGGACAAAACCCTTTGGGTGCTGCCCTTTCTCTACCCTCTTGGGAGGTGCCTGTGAGCAGGATGGGTGGGGAGGGGCCAGCCTGGGAGCAGAAAGGGAAAAGTTGGCTTCTTTTCCTCCCCCTGGCATGGCGGGCTCTCTCTCCATCACCTCTCGGCAGCCGAGCCGTGCCGGGGCGGGACCGGCCCCGTGCGCCGGCTCTGCCAGCCCTGGGTCTTTCCAGGTCATGAGAAAAGCAGGTCAAGCATGTGAGCGTGTGGCCTGCCTTTCAGGCACACACTGGAGAACTGTTCTTCACAAAGAGATTTCCCTTTATCGTAGGGAGTTACTGGAGTGGCCAGAGCTGCAAAGCAAGGATTTAAAAGCATCTCTGAGTGTTGGAATTGAGGTGAAGGCCTCCTGCTTTAGGGCACAAGCTCAGCTTTAAAGGAGGGGACAAGATGGAAATTTTCCTTTGAGAAGATTATGTTAAAACTTTCAAAAAGTTGTTTGATTTGATAGGAGAGGATTTGCATCTTTGCCTGCAACAGCAGATACGGTGGGCTGTTGGGGCCCGAGGGGCCAAGGGAGGCATCAAATACTTGCTGCACACAAAAGCCGTGTGTCGGGAGCAGAGGGGCTACGAGTGTTTCTTTCTTCAGGGACACAAAACTTAGCTGGGTTCATTTTGAGGATGTCTTTTACGAGAGAGGGGGACCCCCACTGCATCCCACTGCTGCATCTCTCTGCTCCCCATCCCAACACACACTCCCCAAGCAGCCTGGCTCCCTCCATTTGCCAGTGGGGTTCAGGGTGAGGAAAAGTCCTGGTGCTGCATTGCAATGGTGCAAAATGCCCAGCCAGCAGGGAGTGCAGGACTGCAGCCTCATGGACAGCATGGGAGACTGGCCCTGCTCCGAGTCTGGCTGTTCCTTCATCCCTGTGTTCTAGGAGGACATAAGATGGCACAATCTCAAGGCACTTTTCAAAGGCACTTCAGTAATTCTCATTATCCCCCTTGCAAGGACCACGGGCCAGCAGTCAGCAGCGCTTGGCTCCTTTTCAGGCCAGAATTTCTATCTTCTGTTGATGCTTTCTTTCAGCTGAAGGAAGGAGGAGGTTGAGTTTTGCTTGGATTGTCCCTGGCAGAAAAAGAAAGCACCCACGCGCTCCATGTGCTTTGCAGGCTGATCCAAAGCCTGGTGGATCCATTCCCTTTGACTTCAGCGCCGTTTGCGTTTCGGCCGACAGCACAAAGCGGTATCGCCGCTGCACGAGTGGCTTGTGCTGCTGCCAGCAGTGACCTCACGGTTCTGAGAGTTTCTGTGATTTATCTCATCTGCTTCCATCTCCAGAAGAAGGTTGACGAGCTGTACCTGCTACCTGGAGATGGGAGGAGAGGCAAACACAAACACAACCCCACCAGGGTCCTCCTGAGCTGCTGAAATTCCTCCTGCCCGGGGATGGAGAGCAATGCAGACTCACCCACACAAATTCTTGCCCTTCGAAGTGTGCAGCTGTTCTCAGGCAACTTGAAAACTTACTCTTTCCCCCCACCAATTCAACTGTTGCAAATGCTTCCTCCCTTCTCCAAACCTGGGCTGTAACTTGGATGGTTTTGCTGCAGCGAATAACAAAATGAAGAAGCTGATTTGCCACCAGGATGTTGCTTCTTGCAATGATGTTCCAAACAAGGTGATGACGTTTGATAACGCAGGAAAGACTTTTCCCAAGGGCAGTGGGGAGGACGGCAGCCGCCTTGGTGTTCTTGGCTTTGCCAGCTCAGTTCTCTGCAGGTTTGTTGTTGCGGTTTCCCCCGGCAGTTCTCCAGGCGTGTTCAATTCCTCCAGGCTGGATCTTTCTGCTTGAAGTGATGGGATTTTGGCAGAGTTTTCTCTTGGAGCTGGAGCAGGCTCGCTGGAGCTGGCAGATAGGACCACATGTGCCACCCATGCTGCAATTTCCATGGAGTGGGAGCGATATTCATCAGGATGGGGTTGGGCCCCGAGATGTTTTTCTGCTCATGGCAACAGGCGCATCTCGCCAGGCTGCCTCTTGCCTTCAGCCAGCTCGTGGATTTGTTAGCTTTCAGCAAAGTTATTCTTGGTTGATGCTGCTCTGAGGTGATGAAAAATAGGCCCTTCTGGGTATAAAAATGTTTTCATTTTAGAGTATTTGGAAAGCAGCGCCAAGGATGACAAAAGCAAACACCCACCCCAAGCAAAGGAACGCTCCCAGGAGCATCTCCAGAGCGGCTGAGACCTGGGTGGTGCTGAGAGGAGTGTGCTGGCATGAAACCGTGGGGGGAGGTGGGCTGGAGGAGCTCTGGGTACCAGCAGCCCTGAGCACAGCTGCTGGCTTGGGGTGCAGCCGTGTACAGCCACACCGAGCCCGAACCGGGGCTGTTTGGGAACCAGGGATCACCAGACTGTGGAAAGGTTTGGGCTGGGAGGAACCTCAAAGATCACCTTGTTCCAGCCCCTGCCGTGGGCAGGGACACTTCCAGGAGACCAGGTCACTCCAAACCTCATCCAGCCTGGCCGTGAGCACTCCCAGGGATGGGCATTGTTGGACCAAGGGATGTGATGACCGATGTGTCTCTGTCTCCAGGGTTACAAAGACAAGGCTCCTCTAACACTTTGTTGTGCAGTCCCATGCCTGTAAACACCTCTTCAGTCTCCCCCTGCCTCAGTTTACCCTTTTCTTCTACAAATTAGACAAACCCACCCCAATAAAGCCCTCCTATTGACTTCACCGCAGTGTTTTGAGACTTAATTAACAGCCTGCAGAATGCACTGAGATCATGGGATGAAAGCAGCTATAGATATGCAAAGCAGCATCATTATGCAAAGATAAAATTTAGAACCTTTGTAAAATAAGTGTTGAAATGAATGTATCGCAGCGTGTGCCTGGCTCTGCTCAGCTCTGGGCTCTCCCGTTTTTTCACCTGATAATCCCAAGGGAAACAGGACAAAAATGAGATTTATGGGAGAAGTGTGAAAATGCACCGGCAAGGTCTTAAAATCAGATTAATGAAAAAAGAGAAGCTCTGAAAGAAAGAACTTTTCCTGCTTATCTCTCGGAGTTCTCCAAACTCCTGTGTACACACTACAAGCTGCAAACTAAGGGACAGCCAGAATCAGGTGTCAGATTACTCACGCTTTATTTATTTCCTTTATTACTTTGCATTGGGAAAAAAAAATAAAAGTGGGAGGGCTAAGGAATGAATTTCAGGTATAATTTAAAAAGAAAAATGTCTGAGAAGGGACACACTCCATCAACTAATTAAACATGTAACAGAGGTGCAGTATTCCCAATTAACTACAAAGTTGTGCTTCCACTTCTAATTGCTGACAGTTTCTTTTGGTGACTGTGTGCAGATTAATTGTCTTCAATGGGAAGCTGGTTGGCTTGATAATGTAATGTTTGAAGTGGAGGTAGTAGTTGCTTTGATTAAATTTCTGGTTTATTTTCTAAATGGCAGCTGGAGGTTGGGCCTGAGGTTTGCAGTAGCAGCTGAAAAATTGAGAGATGAGGGCAAAATGTAAAGTTTCTCTTAGGAGTCTAAACCTGGTGGAGCAAAACTTGGGAGTTTGGACTAGATGGCCTTGTAAGGTCCCTTCCAAACCAACCTATTCCATGGTATTGCTACCCAGGAGCTGCTTCGTTCAGCAAGGGAACGTGCAGAGCAAAGGAGTGGAGCTGGGGAAGGGGCTGGGGCAGCTCGGCAGCCACAGATGTTCCCCCCATCCTCCTCCCCAGTGCCCTGCAGCCTCCTGGCAGCCAGCGAGGAGGGAGGCAGCCGGCTCCTTCCCAGGCATCCCCCCTGGCACTTGGGTCACTCTTTTGATTTTTTTTCTCACTGGCGTGGGAAAGACCACGGGCAGGAGCTGCACTTGGAATTCAAACCCCAGCTCCTGCCCAGCTTTTGGCAGCTGAGAGGTCTCCTCGCTGGAGCCGAGGGATTCCCAGGCTTTTATCCTCTGCTGGCTGTCAGCTCTCTGGTATGAGATGAAGTCACCTCCTTCCCTCCTCCTCCCCAGTCCTGCCACTCACAGCAGCCCCCCAGAGCCCCCCTCTCCCAGGCTCTGTCTGGCTGGGGAGCATTCCCTGCCTTTCTTCCCTGCCGCTCTCTGCCCCTTTATCTTTGCCTTCTCTCCTCTTTTCCAGCTCTGGAGCCATTAGCAGAGCTGAGCCAGGTCCAGGAGGAGCATGTGTAGGAATTGGATAAGGAAGAGCATCCATTGGCCTGTGAGAAAACTTGGCCAGTGCCTGTGCCAAGCCTGTCTTCATTAGAGCGATGCCGGCGTGTGCCAGGCAGAATGGGCAGCAGGACAGCACCTGGGCCCCAATCCCTCCGGCCACACAGCCTCACCCTCACTCCCTGCATGCTCCCTCTTCTCTCTTCTGCCTCCTCTTTGCTCTGGGCCGCTTCACTTCCCCTTGGCCGGCCCGAGAGCTGGGCTGAAGGGCAGCGTGTGCACAGGGCAGGGACCCAGCCAAGGCACGACGCTTTTTCCTCGAGAGTGAGATTATCCTCTCGTCACAATTAAACTGGGAGGCAGGAATCGATTTCCCATGGGCAGAGGTTTGACAGAACCTCTCTATTTGCAATTCTCTGAACGCTGCCCCTCCAGTGAGCAGCGGTGACCGAGGCAGCGGCTCTGCCCACCAGACCACGGGGACACACGGATGCCAGGGACAGGGAGCACCTTCCCTGCTGGAGCAAACCAGGGGTTAAAAGCCGTGCTGGCGCGGGGGGAGGTTTATCCTGAGGTCTTTGAAGCTGGGGAGCAATGGGCAACTGTGCCAGCAGTCAGCAAGGCCAGATGCTGCCACGGCCATTCCTCAGCTGCCAGCAGCCCGCAGCGAGGGGGTCGTTGTTGGAGCAGCTCTGGGCCCTCTGGAACACGTTTGGAACAGCTTGTACCTCCCAGCGAGAGAGAGCTGCTCTTCTCTGCCTTTTAGATAATTAATGCAAGTGGGGAAACTGAGGCATGAGCTTTGCCTTCAGTGTTTGCCAAATAGAACCTTCTCTGGTCAATTTTTTCCCCCGATTTTTCTTTTTTCCTACCTTGCTTTTGTGTCTTGAGCAGTAGGAGCATGTCAGGACTTTTTTTCCCATGTGCCTTGACCCAACCTTCCTGTCCTTCTTCCAGGTTTGCCATGTCTGGACGGACTCATCAGCCCTTTCAGACGGGGACTGTGACCTGCATGGGGCACCCCAGTCACAGCACACCCTGATATGAGGGAGAGCATTTTATGAAGTGAACACTGATAAAATCCTCTTTCAGCAATGCATCATCATGCATGTTTTCATGTCACAGTCAGGGAAGATGATTAGATTCTGTAGCTGGTGGTAGTGCTCCTGTATCCTTCTTCTGGGAAGCTGAGTTTCCGTGGTTACCAGGTCCAGGGCTCTGAGCAGCAGAAAAATTAGAATCATTAAAAAAGAAAAAAAAAGCCTGATCAAAATGATCTGAAATATCTCATTTTGCAAATGGGGCACTCCCAGTTTTAAGGTCTTCAAAGAAATCTATCAGTGAGATGTTATCCCCGAGCCCCTTGGAGCAAGGCGAGGTTACAGGGAATTTCATCCAGCACTGACACTGTGATGGTGTTACCAGCTCAGGGCAGGGTTTCTGATCAAGTGGGAGGCTCAATATCTTTCTTTCTTCTTTTGGTTTTCTTTTACTTTTAATTTTTTTTTAGATGGATTTTATCTCTTTTTTATTTCATCAAAAGTTGGACTCGATGATCTTGGAGGTCTTTTCCAACCTTAATGATCCTGTGATCTACTTCTTAAGGGGAAACTCTTCATGGCACACGGGAACAAGGGAGAGCTCCCACTCAGAGAGCTGGGAGAGTTTTGTGGGGGATTTTGGGGAGAGGCAAGTGAAATCTGAAGTGGAACTTCATACAAGGACATGGAGTGATGGGATAAGGGGGAATGGCTTCATACTGGCAGAGGGCAGGGTTAGATGGGGTACTGGGAAGAAATTCTTCCCTGTAAGGTGGGGCAGGACCTGGCACAGGGTGCCCAGAGCAGCTGTGGCTGCCCCTGGATCCCTGGAATTGTTCAAGGCTGTGTCAGACAGAGCTTGGAGCAGCCTGGGATAGTGGAAGGTGTCCCTGCCCATGGCAGGGGTGGCACTGGATGAGCTTTAAGGTCCCTCCCATTGCCATGGTTTCCTGGAGCATCCTCTCACCACTGCTCCGAGAGCTGGAGAAAAGGGATCTTCTCACTACAGGAGCCCTGCTCGGTGCTTTTCTCTTCTGTTAGGAAGCAAAAAAAGAGACTTTTTTATTATTATTTTCTGTGACATCTGCAGTCATGAATTGGGCCTATAAAACACTGTGTAGGAGACTGTTCCTCCTTCACTTGATCTCCTTTCATTCCCAAGAACATTTTTCTTATCAAAGCTTGCAGATTTCAGACACGCCATAAGATATTTTTAATCATCTTCTGTCACGAAGTTTCCAAGTTAAAGGAGCCTGTGCCATGCAGAGAAAAGTCTATTTATTCTCCCTTGTTTAAAATACCCTGGCAGTCATTTTAATTACAATGCCTTTTCCCTACCCCTCCTGGGATGTGCAAACGTATTTACACAATTTACAGTAGAAGTGGTTTCCTTCCCCCGTCCCCTCACGCCTTCCCCGTCACCTCCCTCTTTCCCCATGTGTGTAACGTGCACCGTTCCAAATATCACAACTTGGCAAATAAATATTACAAGATTCAATAAGAGGGAGCTGCATTTGCAAGTCTGAGGCTAATTTAATAAATGATGGCAGTAGCTTTAAAACATGTCTCCTATTTAAAGAGCACAACACCGATCTTTGGAAGGAGCTGTGAAGTGGGCTAAATTTTTTAAAGGCTTTAAATGAATCCTTTTCATCTGAAGCTTGGAAAATTAAAAGTCTCCCAAGCTCGTTTTTGTGCAGCTTCGTCAGAGCAGGCGTAAAGCAAACCCGCGCCTGGCACCGAGCGCTCCGCAGGCTCCGGGCTCGGCGTGGGACACCGAGTGACGTCTTCAGACTGAGCCTTTTCAGGGGAAAAGGAAGTAAAATTTGGGTGGAAGAAGATGTAAACACCCTTTCTATTTATAGGAGAAGGGAGGTTGAAGGATGCCTTGCTGCCGATGCGGAGCCCCGAGCGCGTGCGTGGGCTGGGCTGGAGGTGCTTCTGGGAAAAAAACCCAGACCCCCAGTTTCTTGATGGCAGTTCGGAGGGGGCCATTGGCACTCCAAGGGCAGCCAGAGTCTAAGTCGCTGGCAGCTTTGGCCTGGGAGAAATCCTGCGCCGTTCGCGATTTTAGGAGGCGGCCGCCCACGCCCGGGCACCCGCCGCGGTGCTGGTTGTGCTCGTGGTTGGGTCCCAGTTTGTGCAGCCAGCTGGGACCAGCTGTTGAGGAAAATGGGGTGGGGTGTGGTAGAGCTCAGGGCAGGGGTCAGGGCTTGGCCAGGTCTCCCCATCTCTTTACCATTCCTAAATCCCACATATCACCGCCCACACTGCCGTTACCTTTTGTGCCCGCCTGCTCTCACACAGCTCGTCCAGCAGGGAGGACCCTCAGCCACCTTTTCTCCCTCCATGCAGAAGCACAGCTTCAGGAGATCATAATGGAGCCTTCTGGCCTTGAACTGTACTAAAACTGTGCAAGTAGGAGATGGCTTTGGCAGGCTGGATGGGGTTGGATTACATCTCTTCAGATCTTTTGCTTACGAGACTTTCAAAGACCCCCTTTAACCAGAGCTTGCTTCCTCCAGAAGCTTGAATTGGTCCAGTCAGGATCTTGGCTGGATTTGATCAGAGGTAACTAGATCTCAGCAGCAGAGAAATAAATAAAAATATGTAACTGATTTAGTGTGTTTACATCTCAAACGTGGTCCTCCAAAGTTTCCATGGTGTGATGTCCTCACTCAGGAGCCCAATGCCCACGGAGATGCTGAAGCCCACACTGGGCCCCTGGGCTGGGTCTGTCCAAGCAGGAGAGAGCAAAGCAACTCCCAGTGTCAGGGAGGACACGGAGGACTTTAAAACGTCAGCCAGAAGCCAAACACCCCTTGGGGTGATTCTCTGAAAAGCCTTCGACAGCTCTCCATCACTCTGATGTGCCCAAAGGAGCACTGACTGCCACCATGTCACCCTCTCTTTCTCCTGGGAGGTCAAGTTATCCCTCTTTCCTCTCTTAATGCCAGCAGAGACCTTGAACACCTCCCTTTGAGCTTGGTTTTCAAAGCAGTCTGTTTGCTCAGCAGGGTGTAATGAACTCAAAGCTCTGGTTTGAGCAGCTGGAGCTTGGAGGGGGTAGTGGGGTAAGAGAGGACAGAAAATATAAATAAATCCTTCTTCTGCAGGCTCTTACCCACAGTGATAGCCACAAAAAAAGCACTTCATGGCTCCAGTCACATCACGTGTCAGCACGATGTGCACCATGGGGAGACCCACCACAGGATGGCTTGCAAATGGCAGATTCTCTTAAAATTTTCAGGGTGATAAGCAAAAAGAAAATGGGAAAAAGACTCAGAAAAGACCCAAGAGGCCGATGTAATTCCCTTGAAGAGAGAGGGCATCAGAGAAACAAGAATGGCCTGTTCTGGAGGTGATCAGGACACTGAGCAGCTCATGCAGCTCCATCCTGAGGCAGCTGTGCTCCCCCTCGGCCATTGCCACAAGCCAAGCTTCACTGCTGGAGGGAAATACCCACACTTATTATATTTCCCCCCTTCAGCAAGTTCACACCTCCTGAAAACCTTCAACACACCCGGTGAGAGGTGTGGGGAAGGTCTCCAGCAAAGCCAAGTCGCTTCGTTCTGGTGCACTTGAGCTGCTGATGCTGATGGACAACATCTGCTCAGTGGCCACAGCTTCACAGGACCAGGAGAAGTTTGCAGGCTCTGCTGAGCTGGTGTTTGTTGAGAAGCTGAAGAAACCCCCCCGAGGTGGCTGCTGACCAGAGGCAAGGAATGAGCAGTTTCTTTGCTTGAGTTTGAAAATTAGAATGACACCACTGGGAAAGAAAATAATAGTTGAGAGAGAGCTTGTAAGGAAAAGCAAATCAAAGTACACCAAGGATCTGTCAGTAAAGAAGCTCTTTCATGCCATATTCTAAAATGTATTTCTTCTTTTGAATTATGCTTTGTATTTTTCATTATATAAAATGAGGAATAGGAGCCTCAGCAGTACATGGTCTGGTTGGATGTCTAAGATATTAACTGAATATTTTCCTGCCCTAAGGGTCAGGCAGGAACCAAGACTTCAGCTGTTACCTCCTGTGTTTCCCAGGTATTTGAATAAAATTAATGTTACTCAGAAGAATTGTAACAGCTTGTACAAAAATCAGGTTCCTGGAAGGGCTGTGCTGATTTTGGGGTATTGTTGGTGTGATAAGCCTTGTAGTGAGAGCAAGGAGGGTGCAAGCTGCTTGTTAATCACGAGTTTTGCAGCCTGGTTTAGGTAAGGGCTGCTCTGAGAGGGAGTTTATGGAAGAACATTGGGATATATGCATCTGCACTCCACAAATGGGAAGGAAAGTGGTATTTACCCTGTAAATGTGTCATGAATGGTTGTTCCCCACTTTGTGGCTGGTCAGGACTTTTCCACCAAGGGGGAAACTTTGTCAGATGTGGGGTTTTGCTGCAGCCAAGTTGTCTGTTTTCATGAGTGCTAGAAGAGTTTGGGTTGGAAGGGACATCCAGAAACCACACTTGCAATGAGCAGGGACGATGCCTGCTGGTTCCTGTGAATCCCCAGCAAGGAGGGGGTTCGGTGAAGGTGTTTTGGTCTTGATGGTGTTCACGTCTGTGTTTTGGTGGCTCTTTTTTTTCACCTCACGACCAGGAAGCAGGGGGAGCCCCCAGTGAAAAGCTGAGCCCAAAATGGATGTTTTAACACAATCCTGTGTCACACAAGCTTTTGAAAGGCTTTGGTCTGTAGAAGGAAACAAATGCAGTGGTGAGAAGTTCTGGGAACCAGCTCTGCTCCCGTGAGCTGTTCTGATGGTGACGGGCCAGAGGCAGATGCCACATTTGTGCTGTTCTTGGATCAAATTCCCAAGAAGGCTCTTTCCCACGGTGTCATTTTCTGCACCCTCCTGGAAAGAAAGCTTCTACTTTCTGCCCAGCAGAGCCCACTAATAAAAGAGCCCTGGTTTTGCTGCTGAGGTTTGGTGCAGCCAGTGCCAAACGTGCCTGGGGAGCTCAGCTCCCCCCTCTGCTCCTGCTGGGTCTCCCCTGCACCCCCAGTGCAGAAATCGGAGCAGCCCCAGCTCCATCCCTGGATTTTCGCTTGATCCTGGTCGGGCAAAGCCTGTATCGTGGACCCCATCTGCAGGAAACCTGCTGCTTAGATAAACATTTCCCTTCTAAAGAGATGAGACTGGAGCAGTTCCCAGCTGCTCACAGTTTGTGCCATGCCCTCACAGAGCCCTGGCACTGAGAGCTGTGGGGTGGCTTCTGCTGGGCTCCCACAGGAGGTGGTTGTGGAGCAGGGAGGGCTGTAATTGTGGATCCCATAGAAAGGTTGGGAATCTGCTTCCAAGCCCTGCTCCTGCTCTGCAAGAGAGCTGACAGGGAAGAGAGTCCCTTGGGAAGCGACATCCAGCTGCGGCTGGAGGAGGATGCTTTGCAGGAAGATTGGAAGGAACATTCCTCCCCACACGGAGCCCCCCGCCACTATCACACCCCGCTCCAGTCTGGCAGCTCCTGTTTGCTGTACCTGCTGCTCTGTTCTCTGCGTCTCTAATCTGATTTAGATAATAACCCCAGTGGGTGCAAAGAGCTGGCCGAGCCTCGTGCGGAGATTCTCCTGCTCCAGATCCGCTCCCCGAGAGCGGGCAGCAGCTGGAGCTTGGCTGCCAGTGGAAAGGGCCAGATCCTCCTCTCCTGCATGTACCAAGGCAGGAGAGGTCAGTTCCAACCCTCTTCAAGGTGTTTTTTCAATGCTCTGTGTAGTGAAAGAGAGATCAGGGCTGGCCGGAGACTGTGCTAGCAGCAGACTGTTAACGATCCGTGGGTGCATTCAGTAAATACATTTATTTTATGTGGGCAAAGGCACCCACCGCCCACTGCTGCTCCAAAGGCTGGTGATATCATCCTAATCCTTGTTGCTTCAGGGTGCATCTGGGACCGAACAAATTGTTTTGTCCCTCCAGTCAAAAGTTTTGTCAGGGAAGATTTGGGGATCTCTCCTGTCTGTGGGATTTCTCCCCAGGGTGTCAGACTCGCTGTACAACCACAGGGACTCACCTCCACGGACCATCTGCTTTCCAGGCTAGCTGTGTTGCATTTGGTGCTACGTTTCCCTGATGGGAAAGTCTTGGCCAGAAATAGAACAGCCTTTCCCCAGACTCGCTGTGCTCAGCGCTGCCTCATCGATAGAGAGAGCGTCGATCCCCGTGTGTCGGGAGAATCCCTGCAGAAGCTCAGGGGTTTTCCCCTCTGTTCTCTCACTCCTTGTTGTGAAGGCCATCACACTGGGTTTGTGGGATCCCAGCACTCAGGAAAGCTGCCAAACCTGTTGCAGGTGTGAGCAGTAGAGTTCTGACCCCGAGTTCTGGGAGGAGAGCTGTGTGGGATGAGGCTGCAGCACGCTGGCTGCCGGAGCTGCTGTGGCAGCGTTGGGGCCCCAGCCATGCCACGGGAAAGAGACGGAGCTGGGGAAGCCCAGCGGGAGCAGGGCAGCAGCCCCTGCCCGTCAGCAGCAAAACCAAGCGTGTGTTTGGCCCAGGGGACCCGTGTGTGGAGCAGAGATTAATAGCCCAATCAGTGTCTTTTCATCTGCTCCTCGATAATTCTGCGATGCCGTGACCTGACCCGTCACGCTGCGTCTCCTCCCAGACCTCTCTCCTCCACCTCTTCCCAAAGCCCTGCGTGGGCTGTTGATATATTTTTATCGATCTCTTTCATGTAAAGCTCGTCCCTGCCGTTCACTCCGGAGTAATATCGAGGGCTCTTTGTTCCCTGGCACAATAGAGTGTCCCTGGACAGCCCCGGGGACACCGGGAGATGCTTTAAAAGGTTAATGTCTCTGTTAGATTACAAATCACTCCAAAACATCTGCTGTCACTCACAGGAGGTGGGAAATAATCACCTGGATCCTTTGACTATTAACTGAGCCTGAACAAGACGCACTTCCAGCTCTGGGAAGATGCTGTGTCGGTGCTGCTACCTCTGGCTACCGAGGGAACGATGGTTTGATTGCCTGACACCCGAGCAGGGCAGGTTCTGCTGTGCTGCTCCTCCCGGTGCTGCTCCCCTCTGTGCCACCAAGGCTGAGACCCTCCCGGGGAAATGGGGTGCTTCACCGAGGTTTGCAAAGGTACTCAAGGGCTCTCCAGGTGCTGGAATGTCGCCCTGGGATCCTGAGGGCTCTGCCTGTGTGCTCCAGCATCCCATCCTCGTGTGGGGATGAGGCACGTGCTGCGTGTTGGATGCCCAGTGTGTGCCACGCACACCTCTGGCACGGCCACTGTGGGTGCTGGCTCTGGCTGTGCACCCTGAGCATGGCTGAGGATCTTGTCTCCTCTCTGATCACCCCAATCAGGGAGGGAATGGCAGGTCAGGGAAATAACTCCACGCAGAGAGTTGCGATCCCAGCTGAGATCCCAGAAGTGAATCTGAAATATCATTGTTGCAAGAATTAAAAAAAAAAAAAANAGACACAGCTCACGACTTTGGCTTGTTTGGGGAAACAGCTGGGCTGGGCTCTCACTTGACAGTGAGAAACAAATCTGCTGCCCTGCCTCCTTTCACCTCTTTCCCTAAGCCCCTGTCCGAGCTCCCGGGCCAGGGCGGTGGGAGCGGCCTCGTTAGCGTTTCATACAGCCACGTATTTTTGTGTTTGTTGTGCTCTTGGTTGAGTTGACTCCTAATTTGTCTGTCTTCAGGGGACAGCAGACAGCTGCTTTAATGAGGGAACAGTAGGGTTTGAAATAACTGGCATCTGCTCTTTGTGTGAGCAGGGGATCTCCTGCCACCGTTCTGCCTCCCAAAAACACCCTTGCAGGGGAGGTGCGTGCTCAGGGTCTGCCTCATCCCCCATGGCTGTGCTGCCCAGATGGGATGAGCTTCCTTTGGCAGCTCAGGGAGCCCAAGGCACCCCCAGATCTGTACAGATCCTGCAGCCATGCTGCGTCCTGTGGACTTTCTTGTGAGAGCAGTCTGGCGCTGCCAAGGTGGCTGCTCGGTGCTCAGCCCTCCCTGCCCACCAGCTGATCTTTGAAGCACTTTCCTGGCCAACAGCGGCATCCTCTGCCCTGGGAACAGATACAGGGAGCAAACTGGAGGTGACCTCTGTGTGTGACTTGGCTGCGTTCACTCACAGGTGAAAGCAAATCAGTGTCAGAGCTAACGGAGCCAGGCCCAGCACTGCGAGAGATGTCTGAATCCTGACAAGAGGCTTCCCGCTGGGACTGGGACCCCGTGTCCCTGCCGAGCCTCAGAGCCAACTGCCAGCCCGGCTCCCTCCCCCTCTTTTATTTATTGGGTGTGGGAGGTGGTGGATTTTTCTTTTTTTTTCCCGGATGTACCCAGCGCAGCGGTCTCTGCACGACACCAAATTAATTAATGTTGGGCAGGCGGAATGCAATTAACTACCCTGGAGCCTGGCCAAGGCAGGGGCAGCATTCCCTGTTCCTGCGAGAAACAACCCAGGAGCTTTCCTGGGCAGGACCTTGCTCCTGCTGCCCGGCTCTGGGGCAAGAGGCTTCGGCAGGGGCGCGTCCTTCTGGAAGTGCCTCCTCCAGGCCCCTTTGTTGCCCTGCACCTGCACTGGGATCCCGTTCCGTGAGTGATCCCACCGCTGCCTCTTCCCTCCTCCCGCGGGGAGGTGGCAGGCGGAGGGAGGCAGCATCTGCAGGAGGTTGCAGCACAGTTGGCGAAGTCCTGGGCAAAAGTAATCGAGCCATGGTAGCGTTTCAAGGACCAACTGGCTGGATTTTATTTATTGCTGCCACTCACTGAGAAAATGGACTCGGGAGGAGATTCCTGGGCTGCGGCTGCTGCGCGAGACGGGCAGCTCCTGTTAAATAGAGCATCGCCTGACAGAGCTGTGATTGAGCTGGGGCTGTTTAGAGGGGTTTAGAGGCCGCCAATGCAGAGCATCTGCAGGCAAAATGGGCAGCTTTGGCAGGTCGGCTACTTTGCAAGTCAACTAAAAAAGAATTTTAAAAAGGCTTGTGCAGAAACACACAGAAGTTGAGGAGGTGGCTGCAGCAGGGGACTGATGGATTTGGGGCTCAGCTGAACCCCACTGCCTGCCCTGCTGTGTGCTGGGCCAGCACCTCCTCTTCCTTTACCCTTTCTGCTTTCCTCGCTGTCCGTCTGCACCTCTGGATGTGTAACAGCTTTGCACCCAGGACGTGGTGCTGCTCCCCGAACCCTTCTTGTGCAGGGGAATGGTTAAAGCCCAGGTGGCTTTGAATAACAAACAGGGCTATAAATCCTGGAGGTGCATGGGGTACCTACAACCCCCTAGAGCAGGGCCTGGCAGGACATCTCATCCTCCCACCAGTAACCCTCTCCTTCCACAGTGCCCCAACAGCCCAGCAGGTTTGGGAGCGAGCAGTAGGGATGGATCTTGTTGGATCTTAATTCCCAGCCTGGATGGACAGCAGGTTCCCTGCAAGGATGGAAACCAAGATGCCCAGTTACCAATGCTCAGCTCAATCCCTGCGGCAGGTCTTCCATCATTGTCTCCTTTGGGTGAACCAAATCCCTGAGCTGTACGGGATCTGTGGCACTCGGTTCTTCCGGGATGTCGGTATTTCACGGGCTGGTGCGTCCCCAGGAGCAGCCCTGTACTTCACACGTTATCCTCCTCCTCTGAAGGGCAATGTAGAAGTGTAAGGATCAAGATTAAAATGTCAAATCCATTTTTCTTTGTTACTGTGGTTAAATGCTTTACTCCACTGAGGCCAACCTATCTCTCGTCTCAGGTGTTGATTGCGAACTCCTTTACGCCCTGGTGCAGCGAGACAGCTTCTCCCATGCTTCTGTGATGAAACAATTTGAGTTACCAAAAATGTTGGATCTGCACCTATTTCGGACAGGGCTGAGCTGTTCTCCCACAGCATCGGTGCCTCAGCCAGCAGCCACCTGGCTCTTCCCCCGTGGATGGTTATTCTCCATCCGTGGCACAGGGAGCTGCTGGAAGCTGTTCTCTCTTGCATCTTGGCCAAAATTTCGTCTTTGAGAAGCTATAGATAGCAAGGGCTGGATCGGATTTTTAAAGCATCATATTTCTGGGAATATTCCCATCAAAGAGTTTATTGGCAAGGCACGCTGGGCCAGGAGTCTCTGACTGGTGACAGTTTATATGTATTCAGGCTCCTGTGCTAGTCAGAGTCCTTCAGACAGTTGCAGTGAACGTGCAGAGAGGTTTTTCTTAAAATCTCCACCGTTTTAGACAATAAAAGGAGCACTCATCTTGTGGGGTCAGCCTTCCCCAGAGGAAGGCACACAGGGAGCCCCAGCCCTGGCCAAGCTGCACTGACAGCGTGGGTGGTGCTGCTGGCCCCGGGGAACAGAGCTGGGGTAAATCATGGGGTCGCCCCTCCCTCCACACGGCGACGGAGCTGCCAGAGCTGGTGGGAGCATCTGTGTCACAAAGGCAACGAAACATAAAAGGGTCCGTGGCTCAGCCCTCCTCCGTCCTGTCAGGCTCTCCTGGCAGAGCAGGGATCCCCCAGACCCCACGCACGGGTCCCCTCGATCCTTGGAAGCGTTGGACACACAGGTTTGCCTTGGGAAGCCCAAGCTTCTGCCTGATGCCAAAGAAATTTTTTATGTGCTGTTCTTCCCCAACATGACACAAGATTAATTACAGCCATAAAAACATTAGGAGCTTTCTAAATATTTTATGTGCATAAGCACACACAATATGAAGGTTTTACTTGTTGCATTTTTGTAAAGGACATTTTGTTTGTAATAACTAGGGAACCTGACAGGTGATTTTATTTTTAGTGCTCCTGTATGCTCTGAAGGACTCCAAACACTGAGAGGAGACAAGGGCAATGCAAACCACGCTCCGAGTCCCAGGGAGGGGATATAGAACTAATGAGAAGGGGATTAAAAGAAGAGAACCACAAATTTTGACCATAAACTTAATTGCAGTTGCCCTTGGGAAACTGCCTCCCTTCCCTTATTGCAGAGGAGATCTGGCCTTTGTTTATCTCTGACTGGGAGCCCTGGTGGTGTGGGAACAGCTCACAGGCAGGGGATACTTGACAATTGATGTTCCAAATGCAGAGATTTCAGCCACGGTTGTAGCAGTGGCTGCATGTTCCAGCAGGGACGGTTTGCCCTGGGACAGTTTGTGCTGAGGATGTTTCACCTGCTCTCTTCTCCCAGCTGTTTTGTGATCTGTAGACACCAGAGGCCATGCCAGTGCTGGAGGGCCGATGTTTGGTCTCTATTTGGGTCGCTGGAATTCAAGAGGAGCCATGTGTGTCAGTGATTTTTCTGTCTGTTTCAGCATCCATCTGCTACTGGAAATCAGGAGGAGTTAGTCTGTCTTTTCCTAGGGTGAGTTAGCAGCTAAATCAGCCTCTCAGTGATGGGAAAATGTTGGGGCATGCTCGTTGTTTCATCCATCACTGCCACCCTCAGCAGGGGCCCATGCTCTGCACTGCCCAGTGGGGACGTCCCGACCTGTTGTGTCGCGGGAGATTTTGCAAAGCTGCCCGTGATGGCTTTGTGCCAGGAGCAGATCCCTGGTGAGGCACCGAGGGAAGCCTCAAAGCTTCCTTAAGCAGCCAGGGAAGGTTTGAGGATTTGACTTGTCATCTCTGTGTTTGAGAGACTAGAACTTGCTCGCCCTTAGCCAGAGAGACAGGACGTCACGAGCAGCTCCCGAAGCAGGATCTGGCGCAGCCAGGTAGGGCTCATTTGCTGCCTGGATCGCTCAGAAGCTGCTACCTCTTCCTCCTTGTTCATGCCTGGCTGGAATCCCAGGCACAGCAGACCTGGACACCCAGCAATTACAACACAGAGCGCTCCTCTCCTCACCCTTCCTGACTCTCTGCAGCGCTCCCAGCGAGCGTCCAATTTCCCGGTGTTACTGTGGCAGCGCAAGGCAAGAAGCCATTAGCAACCGGGTCTCGATGTGTCTCATTCTCGGTTTAAATATTGAAGAGGCTTCGTAACACCTCTTCATCCTGGCAGTTGACCTGAAATGGTGTCTGTTGTGTGGTGCAGCTGTTACTTTTCCTGTGAGCTGCCATGGTTTCTGATTGCGGAGCGCGGCGGCGCGGCGCTCCCGAGCCCTGACACGCAGCAGGACTTGGGGTTTGTGCTGAATATTTCATGCAGACACATGCAGACAGAGGCACCAGTCTGTTTTCAGTTCTGATTTTCTCTGCTTCTTGAGGTGCATAAATGATGCATATTGTTTAAGCTTCCTGGTTTTGGAGGGGGGAAGACTGACAAATGCCTTTGCTGCTGGTTGCCTGAGTTCGGGGCGAAGCAGAACTCGTGTCTGCAGCTGCCTGTTCAATTTTATAAGCAAAGCAGTTTGCTGGCTGAGCCCTGGGCAGCCCAGCTGCATCCCCCTGGCAGTCAGTGATGACACCAGGACCAGGGTGGCCCTCCAGCATTCCCCTGGCAGTCAGTGGTGACAGCAGGATTGTGGCTCTGCAAGCCAAAATGGTGACTAAAATGGGTCAAATAGTGACCAAATGCCTCTCTCCACCTTTCAAAGCATCCCAACATGATTCCTCAAAGCTCTGTGCTCTCCCAGATGTATTTATCCACTTTTTCCCTCTTTTTTAACATTTTATACCATTTCCCTGAGGCCGGAGGCTCCACATCAACCACACACGGTTCACGGTTGGGCCAGATGAACTTAGGGGTCTTGTCCAAACTTAATGGTTCTGTGATTCTACGGCATTCAACCCTCTCCTGTTGGATCCCTCCCATCCGCAGGGTCCATCCCAGCTGTGGTCTGGGGGACTTGGTCACTTAGGCTGTGTCAGGAATCACCTCACCAAAGCCCCAGCTCACCGTGGGCTTTGCCCTGCCTTCCCATGGGATATTGCCTACGGATCTGCAGAGAAGTTTCCTCTCAAGAAAACCCTTTGTGGCATTTTCAGCAGCCAGAGAGAGTGATTAGAGGAATTCCTGGTGTCATTACAGGCTTTCCTTTGTCATGGCTCTGGTGAGGGAGGCTGTCCACCTTTCTCCTTGGGGACTTACCTATGACTGACAGCACAAAACAAGCTGTCAAAAATGAGACAGAAATTGGTTGTCGATTAGAGCTTTTCCTTAAAGGTCAAACAAAAACAATAATGCAAACCCCAGAGCTGTGTTTTAGAAGGGATCACTAAAGGCAAAATCCATTGCATTGTCTGCAGAGAGGTGAGCACGGGGTGGCTCAGCCACCAGGGATGATGGACCACCACAATTATTGGGGATGCACTGAGCCTCTGAGGGCTTTGGAGATGGGAACTGGAGCATTCCAGACAAGCAGGGATCAGAGGGGAATATTTTTATTTATTTTCTTGATTCTGTAAACAATCATCCATGTCTTCAACTTCTAGTTTAACAGAAAGCCCCCACCCTCCCCCCCTCCCCATTAATCTTCTTCTCTGGAAAGAGTTGGGACTCAGTGACTTTAATTATGAAGAAATTTACGAAGAAAAATCTTAGTTAGATAGTTATATTAATTAGGAAGAAAAATGTTAGTATTAATTACTAAGAATTAATTATTATTCTTTGTAAATTACTAAGAAATTCTGAGTTAATTAATGCTAGCAAAGGCCCGTTAGAGCTGGGGAGACCAACCCATGTGAGCCTGTCCCTGCACAGAGCTAATGGCTTCTTGGTGTCTTTTAGCAGATCAATTTTTGCTTTAAATGATTGTGCAAGTTAATAAAAAAACCTGTCAGAGTGAAAATGAAACATCTTGGCCAATATTTCTCCAAATTGTTTTGAGGGCTTTGACCTTTTTTTCTTTGTCCCAATTCCAGGCTTGAAAAGCTTTGCAATACCTTGACATTTTGGGCAGGAGAGTGGGAAAAAAACCCCCAAATTTGCACCTAAATTAGGGAATGAAGCAGTAAAAATGTAGATTTAGTCCCCTGGACAGGCTCTGTGGTTCAGCCTTACCTCCTTTTTTCCTTAGGTCGTATCTACTGCTATGTTCTCCATAAATAATCTTCAGACTTCCTGGGGCTTTTAATACTAATTAAGTCTTCAAGTAGGCAGGAACGAGCTAAGGGACACTTATATCACAGGTTTCTCAGTCAGCGTTGTGAGCACTTTTCTTCCCGGCTTCAAAGGATTTTCAGGGGAAGGTTTTGCTGCATTTTGTAAGGACCAGGTCTGGAGTTTGGAGTAGTTCCTCCCTACAGCCCGTGTAATCCAAAATGACTGGTTTGGGGAAACTTCATTGCTGTTTCTCCCCAGTTTAAATAATAGAATTAGATCTGGGGGATTGGGGTTTTTCTGAAAGCCTGGAGGAGGGTTGGAGGCTGTGAGTTACAGCCCTCAAATGGCTCTGGCGGCGCGATCCGGTCCCAGTGGGAGAGGGCAAAATGCTCTGTGAGGGGAAATCTGCCCCGTGGCAGCACTGCAGCACGTTCAGGGACTCATGGCTGGAAAACAACATTTCCAGCATGTAATTATTCTTCTCAAAATGACCCTCAAGAGCCGACGGGTGCAAACGCCCGACGAGAGACGCTGTGTGCGAGAGTGAGTGCGGGAGAGGGCCCGGAGACCTTTCCTGTTCTTTCTCATTGTGTTTTCAATCCCTCCAATGCTAAAAGCCCTCATTAAAGTTTTAATCCTCTACACTAACTCTTTACATCCATGATGCTGTTGCCAGTCTCCCATTTGGAGCTACAGAGCTGCCATCCTGCCTGGTTTACTGGATTTGCTTCGAGCCTGCTGCTGCAGTGACCACCTTCACAGCAGCATTTTCCCTTCTTCCTCCAAACGAAGCCTGTTTTTATCTGTCACAGCGAGTTTAGCTTCAGTGAATTGTTTTCTGGCGAAGATAGTTTCTCTCTGTTGACTGAAGGGAAAAGTAGTGAAAATAAGTAGTTAATTTAGAAGCACCAAAGAGTCAGTGCTGGGAGAGCTTCAGAGTAATGCTTGGGGAGAGGGACGGTGGCGGCAGGTCTGGGGGGACAGGCTGAGCCTTCAGATCACAGGCAGACTGAGAAACAGATGCTGACATTCCCTAACCAAAGTGTAGGTTGCACAAG
Organism: Edolisoma coerulescens; assembly: GCA_013397115.1. Taxonomy (NCBI): domain Eukaryota; kingdom Metazoa; phylum Chordata; class Aves; order Passeriformes; family Campephagidae; genus Edolisoma; species Edolisoma coerulescens. Next base: position 542,612 of record VWZW01003146.1, read on the forward strand.
TGTGCAGGAAAACATTTAAAACTGACCCGAGATGTATCTTTTTGGTGAGTTGGAGAAAACCAAAATGATTTGTTCTCCATGCTCTTTTGAAGCCACTTCACAAATGGATGTAATTAATTTCTAGATTAAACTTTTCATGTCTTCACATTGGAAATGTTGGGGTTTGAAATGCTGAGGAAGAATTTTGGCTCATGAAAGAACTTTGGGATGTTCACGTTATTGTTTAACCAAACCGTAATGTGCTTTTTCTGGTCAATTGGATGCAGAAAATAACCTCGCCTGGGCCTGGTTAGAGGGTAAACAACAGGTAACAGAGGGGAAGAGGGGAAGGGAAAATAACTGGCTGGCTTCATCCAAAATCCCAGGCAATCAATGCAAAGTCTCCAGTGGGCTCAAGGCCATGGCCCGGTGAGATGGAGGAGATAAATAGGACAGGCAGATCAATCGTGGCCAAGAGGAAGGAGAACAAACGTCACAAATCCGATATTTTAAAAAAAGAACAATCCAGAGTTAAAAGCTTTGGCTTGATGGGTTTGGCATTGCAATATCAAAGCTTCTGTCAGCACTGGAAAATATTTCACCTCAAGTAGATGCTCTTTGGCAAAAATAAGAAAGCGGGGGAAAGAGATGGAAAAAAGGAAAAAAAAGTAGCTTTGGTTTTTTTTAAACTTTTTTTCTTTTGCAAAGAAAAAAAGCACCTCAACAGAGAGATTGCTTCGACCAAAAAGCTGTGTAGCATCGTGTGTCCTCCCTGAGAGACCACAGCGAGCACAGCCCAGTCAGTAATTTCAAGAGAGCAGCAGATAAATACACAGATCTTTTAAATTCCAGGCATGAAACGGGGAACGTGGTGAGTCACAGAGCTGGAGCAGCTCTAGCTGAGAAAGACACCGAGGCAGAGGCACAGGCAGGGGTGCAGCACCCACCCCCACCCTGCTTTTCCCCAGCACTCATCCCCACCATGAGCAGAGCTGGTTCTCGTGGTGGAAACGGCTCAAAAGGATTTGCAAAGGATCCATTTCCCTCACATCTCTCCCGTCTTTCTGCTTCACCCAGGCTGGGGAGTTTTCCCCATCTTCCACCGCTCTCCTGCAGATCTGAGCCAGCAGATTCTGGGTGTGAGGACATCCCTGAGGCGGCGCAGCAGGCGGGATCACGGAACCACGGAATGTTTTGGGTTGGAAGGGACTTCAAAGATCATCTTGCTCCAACCCACTGCCACGGCAGGGACACCCTCCACTAGACCAGGTCACCCCAAGCCTCATGGTGGTGACCAGTCCAGTGTTCTCTTGCTGCTCTGAGCTTTCCTAAGGGACCTTCCGAAGTGGCTCAATTAAGCTCCATGGTTGTTATAGATATTAATGAACACAGAAAGCTGGCCTCTGAAGGCCCAGCTGATTTCCATGCTGGATCCTTGTGTTGTTTGAACATTTTAGGATCTCTATTCTTTAAAAAACACATAAAGACATCAATGTTGCCTTAGCTCTCAGTCAAAAGTTGCATGTGGTGGCCAGCGTGAGGGGAAGGGGAAGGGGATCCCTTCTCAGCTATTCCTACCTGGAAAACAAACCAGCCATCCAGATATAGCAGGGATCTATTTAAAAACATGAGTAATTTTAATTTTGGAGATGGCCAAGGAAGCCCTTGACAACATGCCCCGTTAGGGCTGGTGGATCCTGAGCGGGATTGGGTGAAACAGTTTTGAAGTTCATCCCTTCCAAGTATCACAGATGTGGCTTCAAACCAAACTAAACAAAGCCCTTGACCCAAATTTCCAAAGGGATGGGATGGGTATGAGCCTGACAATTCTGCTAAAAGCATGGTCTGCTCAGCCATGCAGAGAGATGCTAAATGAGGCCACAATTTCAGCTCAGTTTGGGACACAGGAATTAGGGAGGACAGGGAAGGAGCCTAATGCTGGCACATTTTATTTATTTAACTGCAAAGGGATGTGTTTTCTCTGCTGCTGCTGCTCAAGGATGGTGGAGGCTCTCCCAATTAGCTCCCAGCACTCCAGCACGCTCACACCTCTCCCAGGAGGCTCTTGCTTGGGTTATCTGGCAGGGATTTTCTCTTTTCCAGCTTGTCGGAGGTGAAAGGTGCTGGTTTTTCTCCCATATAATGAGCTGTTTTGTGCATGTCAGCACTGGCTCCGTATTGTGTCTTCGTTCACGCCTTCATGGAGAATTTCGAAATGCGACGTCTCGCTTCTGCTCTGGGCCTTCAAGCGATTTTAATCCCTGCACGCACACAATGTGCAGCAACAGGAATTGCTTTTTAGATGGGTGGGGGGAAAAGCAGATTTTCTTCTGAGAACATATTTGCAGATGGCTTTTGTCCCCTCTCACCGTGCCGGGTCTGAACAGCAGCGTGAAAGGAGCAACGTGTGCAGCACAGGAGGGAAGGACACACAAAGCCAAAGGATGAGGCAGCCTTGTTACACTCACTTTCCAAAGCCAGGGCCTCCAAGACTAACAGGTATTTCTTCTTGTTTAAAAAAAAAAAAGAAAAAGGTGTTCTGAGGAGCTTTCCTTATTTCAGGGCAGTGTATTTGGAGTCTGAAAGGACTTGAAGGGGAGATTTGGGAAGCTGGTGGCAAAGCAGGGTTTGTTCTCCTGACCCTTGGCTGCTCATGAAGTTCAAGCCATCCTCTGAACTGAGGAGATCGTATCTGGTGGGATCTTGGGGTGAGTGAACCGTTCCTTCTACAGGAGCCAACACCACTTCCCTCTGACTTTAGGGTAGGACTTGACAGGGGAAGGTTTCAAAGCATGAATTCAGCAAAAGCACTCTTTGTTCTTGCTGAGTGCTCACTTGCAGACGAGCTCCCACCAGCTGAAAGCTGCTGGGTTTCCCTCTCACTGTGCACTGAAAAGCAACTCCATGGTGATGTGTGCCCTGGCTGAATCCTGGAGCTGGGGAGGACGTGCTGGCCACGATTCTTCATCTTCTTCTGGCTCATGGGTCTGGAGCCGTTTCCACTGATTGATGTTGCTGCAGACCAGGTCAGGTTTAAACAGAGTGAGGAAGTTCTCCAGAGGGTCCAGGAGACCTCAGCTGAGCTCCCCAGGAACAGCGAGGCTGGGTTGGCCAGGGCTTTGGGCAGCCTGGTCTGGTGGAAGTTGTTCCTGCCCGTGGCAGGGGGGTGTGACCGGATGGCCCCGAAGGTCCTGGCCAGCCCAGCCCGTGGTTCTGCGTCACCCAGGCACTGAGGGAGCCCCACGGGGCACGGCCACTTTGGTGACATCCACCAGGGCTGGCCAGGGCTACTTCCAGTTTTTGCAGCTGTGCTCCTTCAAATGAACCATCTGAAACCATCCACATTTCCATGAAGTACCTCAGCAGGATGCACTAGGGGGGAAAAAAGGGCCAGCTTCTTCCCTTCCCTTCCCTTCCCTTCCCTTCCCTTCCCTTCCCTTCCCTTCCCTTCCCTTCCCTGATTTGCACCCATTGTGCATGGTGTAAAGGACTCTCTAGACTCTCACCTGAGGAGATCTTGGGAAGGCCCTCACCGAGCCAGCAAGGACCTGGCTTTGTATTCTTGGCTGTGATCACAAAGCCTCAGCCACTTTTCTTCTAAAGAGGGGGATTTGTGCTTGGAATGGAGTCTGAAATTAGCCTTTTCACTGGAATGGTGGTGGATGGTCCATGCAGATCTCTCTGAGTCTGTGGGAAGTGGTCCAATCTCCCGGCTCACGGCACCATCCCAGAATGCCTTTAAAAGCACAAAAAGTCAAACTTCGTGTTAGCAGCTCAGCTGCTTCAAATAACACAGAAGGAGATAGGGGAAGAAAATAAACAAACCCAGATTTTAACAAATATCTTCTGCTTCAAGCCCATTCTGGATTTGTTGGCAAGGTGAGTGCACTTTCCAAAAAGCCTTTTAGATTTTTGAATGGCGAATTCAGATCTTGTGTTCACTTGAGGAGGAAATGACAGGAAACAGGAATGGGGCAACAATGCAACTCAACCCCCCTCCCATTTTATATAAATCAAATCATCAGCCTGAAAGTAGACATCAAAATTACAATATAGCTCTTGACTTTCGGCAATTAAAAGCATTTTGTGATGACTTGCTTGATTAAAACGAGATCATCCATTTAAAATGAAAATTCAGAATGAAAATTGCTTTTGTTGCACCGATTATTCTATTTTAAAACTCCTTGCTGTTATCACCCTAATAAAAAGCTGTCACTTCTTCTGTCAAGCAATTCACAACATGAGGCATTTGCATTTCTCTCCGACTTGTGTTTATTTCAGTAATTACAAATGGATTCTTCTTCTAACCCCCCTCTCCCTCCATCCTTCCCCCCTGCCCTCTCCCCCCTCACCATCACAGGGTGAGCTGCTGCCCTTCATCGGGGCTATGCACAGAGAAATCCCACGCAGGGAAATTAGGAAAGGAGGAAAAATAAAAATTATCAGCAGGGTCGGTGCTTCCTACCTATAAAAAGCAGCAGTGGGTTTGACCTGTGGAGCCAGGGAGGCCGAGAACTCCCCAGCATCTCTGTGTGGCTGATAGCGAGGTGCTGGTGGAGGCTGCCCAGAGTTTGAATCATGACAGCCACTTTGTCATAGATTAAAAAAAAAAAANCTGAGGAGCTTTCCTTATTTCAGGGCAGTGTATTTGGAGTCTGAAAGGACTTGAAGGGGAGATTTGGGAAGCTGGTGGCAAAGCAGGGTTTGTTCTCCTGACCCTTGGCTGCTCATGAAGTTCAAGCCATCCTCTGAACTGAGGAGATCGTATCTGGTGGGATCTTGGGGTGAGTGAACCGTTCCTTCTACAGGAGCCAACACCACTTCCCTCTGACTTTAGGGTAGGACTTGACAGGGGAAGGTTTCAAAGCATGAATTCAGCAAAAGCACTCTTTGTTCTTGCTGAGTGCTCACTTGCAGACGAGCTCCCACCAGCTGAAAGCTGCTGGGTTTCCCTCTCACTGTGCACTGAAAAGCAACTCCATGGTGATGTGTGCCCTGGCTGAATCCTGGAGCTGGGGAGGACGTGCTGGCCACGATTCTTCATCTTCTTCTGGCTCATGGGTCTGGAGCCGTTTCCACTGATTGATGTTGCTGCAGACCAGGTCAGGTTTAAACAGAGTGAGGAAGTTCTCCAGAGGGTCCAGGAGACCTCAGCTGAGCTCCCCAGGAACAGCGAGGCTGGGTTGGCCAGGGCTTTGGGCAGCCTGGTCTGGTGGAAGTTGTTCCTGCCCGTGGCAGGGGGGTGTGACCGGATGGCCCCGAAGGTCCTGGCCAGCCCAGCCCGTGGTTCTGCGTCACCCAGGCACTGAGGGAGCCCCACGGGGCACGGCCACTTTGGTGACATCCACCAGGGCTGGCCAGGGCTACTTCCAGTTTTTGCAGCTGTGCTCCTTCAAATGAACCATCTGAAACCATCCACATTTCCATGAAGTACCTCAGCAGGATGCACTAGGGGGGAAAAAAGGGCCAGCTTCTTCCCTTCCCTTCCCTTCCCTTCCCTTCCCTTCCCTTCCCTTCCCTTCCCTTCCCTTCCCTNAAGTGGTCCAATCTCCCGGCTCACGGCACCATCCCAGAATGCCTTTAAAAGCACAAAAAGTCAAACTTCGTGTTAGCAGCTCAGCTGCTTCAAATAACACAGAAGGAGATAGGGGAAGAAAATAAACAAACCCAGATTTTAACAAATATCTTCTGCTTCAAGCCCATTCTGGATTTGTTGGCAAGGTGAGTGCACTTTCCAAAAAGCCTTTTAGATTTTTGAATGGCGAATTCAGATCTTGTGTTCACTTGAGGAGGAAATGACAGGAAACAGGAATGGGGCAACAATGCAACTCAACCCCCCTCCCATTTTATATAAATCAAATCATCAGCCTGAAAGTAGACATCAAAATTACAATATAGCTCTTGACTTTCGGCAATTAAAAGCATTTTGTGATGACTTGCTTGATTAAAACGAGATCATCCATTTAAAATGAAAATTCAGAATGAAAATTGCTTTTGTTGCACCGATTATTCTATTTTAAAACTCCTTGCTGTTATCACCCTAATAAAAAGCTGTCACTTCTTCTGTCAAGCAATTCACAACATGAGGCATTTGCATTTCTCTCCGACTTGTGTTTATTTCAGTAATTACAAATGGATTCTTCTTCTAACCCCCCTCTCCCTCCATCCTTCCCCCCTGCCCTCTCCCCCCTCACCATCACAGGGTGAGCTGCTGCCCTTCATCGGGGCTATGCACAGAGAAATCCCACGCAGGGAAATTAGGAAAGGAGGAAAAATAAAAATTATCAGCAGGGTCGGTGCTTCCTACCTATAAAAAGCAGCAGTGGGTTTGACCTGTGGAGCCAGGGAGGCCGAGAACTCCCCAGCATCTCTGTGTGGCTGATAGCGAGGTGCTGGTGGAGGCTGCCCAGAGTTTGAATCATGACAGCCACTTTGTCATAGATTAAAAAAAAAAATCCCACAACAAAACCCTCTTTGTGCTGAATGGAATGATAATTCCCTGCCATTAATTGAGATTTTGATTGACTAGATTGAACAAGAAATTATAAAAGCCAGTTTCACTTCAAGATCACGGGCTGGATTGTGGGTGGGTGTGAGCAAGCGAGCCAGGCTCGGGGAAGATGGGGAATAATTTCACTTCTGTTGTTCGCCTTTCCCTGTCCTGATTCCATCCCAAAGCACAGAGCCAGAAGCCATCTCCTTCTTGTCCTGCCAGCCAATCCAGCAGATGAGACTGGCCCCAGAAACTGGTCCTGCTGTCCCCATCCCCACCACCCTCCCCTCCAGGGAGTGCTGAAGAGGCCTTGGGGACTGTTTCTTGCAATAGTAAAGGAGTTAATTGGAGAGGATAATTAGTTAAATGGCTGTCAGCAGAGGAGCAGGGTGTCCCTGCTGCAGGCAGCTGGGGGTACTGGGGTGTGCTCACCCCCCATATCTCGCTCATCCCCAGCTTGCTGCCAACTTGCCCTGGGCTCCAACTCCTCCTTGGCTTTTTCTGCTGCCACCAAGTTCGAAGGAGCAGCTGCAGCCAAGTTCATACTGTGGCTGCTGTACCCCTGGGGTTTGATCCTGGAGGTGTGTCCCGGTCTGATCCAGGCTGGCCCTTGGGCATGCTCTGCAGGGAGCCAGGAGGCTCTGAGGGGTGGAATTCTCCCAGCACGTGTGTCCGTGTGTGTATTTGTGTGCGTGCCTGGATAATTGTGTTTGGGATACGTGGAGCTGCCTGTGGGGGTGTACAACACATAAATAAATACGTATGTTTCAAAGTTCTGCATTTTCCCATCTCAAAGCCGTCTCTGGCTCTCAGTTCAAGACATAAAGGCACACCAGTCTCTCTCTCAGCTTTTAATCTCTCTTTCCATAGGCAGCTGCTCCCTCTCTCCCTCTCGAACCTGACAGCGCCGTTCCACGAGTCGCTGTTCCAGGGCCGAGGGTTTTCAATTTATCTGCACAAAGCACTTGTGCTTAATCTGGAGAGCGCAGGGACGCCCTCAGCCCCTCACCCGGGCTGTGCCAGCCAGCCCCAGCAGGGCAGCACTGCCACCTTTTTTTTCCCCTTCTTCCTTTTGGGTAAATTGGAGCCAAGAGCTTAAAGAAGGGGGAAAAAAAAAAAAAAAGAAAAAGAAAACCAGCAAGGTTTTCAAGGACAGTGTGCTACTGGTAACCCTTTTTCCTCTTCCCTTTCGGTGTGTTTTGCCCTAATAGTCCAAATCCCCAAGCGTGGCATAACCCTTCTCTCTCACCCATTCTTTCTTGTGATAAAAGCACCTTGGAAAGCTGTAAACTCCAGGAGAGATGATTGAGGAGGAGAGGGGAGAGCAATTCCCTCACTGCAGTCATGCCCTGGGAACCTCTCAGGCTGGCAGCAGGAGGGTGATGGGATGAAGATGCAGAGGCCAGCCAGGCTGTGCTCATCCCTGAGCAGCCCAGCCTGGCCCTGGTGGGACCTCCTGGCTGCAGGGATGGGTCTCTTCTCCCAGGGAACAAAAAGCAGAACCAGAGGAACTGGCCTCAAGGTGCACTAGAGGGAGTTGCATGTGCGTGTCCCATGCCCAAGGAGTGCACAAATCTTTTCATGCTTCCAGCTACAGAGGTGTGTTGCCCAGAGCAGCTGTGGCTGCCCCTGGATCCCTGGCAGTGCCCAAGGCCAGGATGGACAGGGCTTGAGGCACCCTGGGACAGTGGACGGTGTCCCTGCCATGGCAGGGTGGCACTGGATGGCCTTTAAGGTCCTTCCAGCCCAAACCATTCCATGATTCTGTAATAGTTACCCCTGATGGCAACATCAAAACTTCACCTCTGTTTTGCAGGTATCACATCGCCAGGTTGTGCCTGTCTTCTGAAAAAGGTTGGATCAGGCATTCCTGTGAAGGGTTTGATTCCCTTCTGCCTAAACTGTGTGAAAAGAGAAAATGTGTCTAGTTTTTTTTTTTACCCCACTGTGCTGATGAGGTCAGGGAAAGAAGGTTGTTAATTCCAGAGTTTATAAGAGAAAGCTTTTAGCCACTGGTTTCTGTCCAAGTCCTGGCACAAGAATCAAATACCCAGAAAACAAGACCCCAGTGAGGGAGAAAAGTGTCATTTCAGATCAGGGCAAATCCAAGTGCTGGTAGGCACAAACAAAAGGCGAGTTGGCAGCCGTTGACCACGCAGGCTTTTTCTTTCTTCTCTTCCCCAGTGGCCATGGAAACTGCGTTGTTTGTCCGCCTTCCTGAGGAAGGTGGGAATGCAGAGCTCCCCAGGGAAAAAACAAAACTCAGCCAACACCAGACCTTTGCCTTGGAGGGCACGAGGGGCTGGGGCTGCGGGGTCGGGCAGGGGAGCAGGACGGGGACCTACAGGAGTGGGTGTCCTGCTTGGGGACAGTGGGAACTGCTCTGTCTCCCTGCTGATTCTTTGGCTGGCCACAAAAAGGTCATCCACCTAGTGGGAGGTGTCCCTGCCCATGGCTGGGGGTAGGAATCAAATGATCTTTAAGGTCTCTCCCAACCCAAGCTGCTCTGTGATTTTCTCCGATCTGAGCCTGAGTGCCCACACTGCTGGTGCTCGCCAGGCAGACCATCTCCCTTCCCCATTTGATTAATTTTAGTGACTAAACTGGAAATTTTTATGTCTGACTTTTAGTATCTGTTGTCAGCTTCCTTTGGCTTTGGGTGGTTGGGTTTTTAAAACCCAAAAGCCCTTTGCAAACTGCTTTTCACAATCTCTCATCTATCGAGGACTTTTTTCAATGCAAATCCCTGGACTCCAGAAGCTCTGGTTTGAAAAAGGAAAAATTACTGTCATGAGATTTGAGCTGCTGGGCTCAGGGATGGGTGTGAGAAGTTTGAGCTTTAGAGATTAAATATCAGAGAAGCTGTCGTGGCTTCAGGGTGGTTTCCAAAGAGCATGTTCAAGATCAGCTGCGTTTACAGCAGAGACTCTGTGAGGAATTGCTCTCTGATCAGCAAAACAAGGAGCAGTTTGGGACCGGCCCTTCTCTTGCCCTCCTCAGTGTAGGTTATGAGAGGCTCCCTCCAGCCCCTGCATAAGCCCTTGCTGCAAAGGAAGTCGTTTTTCAGCTCTTTTGAGTGGTTTGCAAAGGTTAATGAATAAGGAATCAATTAATGGTTTCCTAGCCTTGCACTTTTTCTTTTCATTTAAAGGGTTCCCTTTTTGAAGATTAGTTTAATGTTAAGAATAATCTGGGTTTGCTGAGAGCTAATTAAATGTGGCACCATCTCTCCTTGCCCTGTTCTCGCTGCTCACAGCACTCTGGGACTCCAGGAGCTGCTCTCCCTGGGCAACAGCAAGGAACCGCTCCAGCCCCTGCCTGGGGCAGCAGAGGGGGCCTCAGGCCCCCACAGCTTGTGTGGGGCAGCACCCCAAAGCCTTTTGGGGTTTAGGCAGCTCTTCCTGGCTCCAGTTTGCTGAGCTTGTGGCTGCAGCCCAGAGCAAATGCCCCACAGGTGCCCTCAGACACTGCTTGAGGAGGGGTTGGGGCGCCAGGAATTGGACAGGATTAAGCCCACCTGAGTTTGGAGGAGCCAGGAGCAGATTTCTTTCCTGTCTCAAGAGGAATCCAGCCTGAGGCACTCAAAAGAGCGACTGGGCATTTCCTCAGAAAGCCAAATACAGAGCAGCAGCATCGAAGGGATGTGGGAGAAGTTCACGGCTGTTCCTCGCAGCTGGATCCAGCGGTCCCGGTTCTGTCAGGGCACAACTGGAATCAGTCCCATCACAGAGCTCAGTGTGATTCCAGCAGTCACAGCTCACTTGGGACTCCTTTGCACCAGCACGCTGAATTCCCATTTTCCCTGGACGTAGGCGCTGCTTTACCAGAAAATCTTCCCCTCCAGGAGAGTCTGAAGTCATCGCAATCCCAAAGCCGTCAGACGCACAGGCAGCACCCACTGAGCTCAGCACACTTGGCTGAGCTGCTCCATTAATCTGGCCCGTTTTACAGCACCAGCCTTGAAATAAAACACTCAGCACACATTAGCAGTGGTATCAGTAGCAGCACCAGAAAACTCAGGGGTTCAACCCGGTGGCAGTATTTAATCAAGAAAGTGCTTTTATCTCCCCTTCTGCATTGGAAACCCATCACACCTGGGCAGAGCCTTTTGGTCCGCACTGCTTGGCCCAGATTTTTGTCTGATTTATTTAAGTAGTTCCCCTATTACCAAAGAGCTGGAGCAGAAACACCCATCAAAGGTTTAAGAGCCTAAAATGGGTGTTAATTAGCCCAGCAGGGAAGGCAGAGTTTCAATGAGGTTTGTCTTTAAACTACTATTAAGTTTGACAATGTAAAGAGATAAATTTGGTACTTAATTCAAGCCTCACCTAATCAAATAGATTATGGCTGTTACCCGTACCCAAAATGTAAATAATCTTTAACTTCATGGGGTTTTTATGGAAACGGGATCGTATTGATACTTGTGACAAAGCCCTGCTGGCCTCTCCCGTCCCCCCGAATCCCTCTTAAACCGTTCAGCTTTGAAGGGATTAGGAAGAGGGAGGGATGGAGGGGAGCAGAGCAGGACAGGGAGGCCCAGGGCAGTGTTTTGGTGCTGAGGGATTTTGGCTCCTGCTGTCCCTGGGCAAGGTACCCCGAGCTGGTTCGCACCAGGCTGCGGCCAAGCACAACCTCCACTGGAAGCATGCACGAGTTTGGCTGCAGTGGGACAGATCCCAGGGTATTTTTAAGGGAAAAAGTCTATTTTAATGATTAAAAAAAAGTGAGAAAGGAGAAAAAAAACCCCAGCTGCCTTAACCCAGACGAACCTTGCCAAATATTCCCTTTCCATCTCAGAACTCTGCGTAAGGACCACATCTCTATCCAGCCCGCAAGGAAATTCTCAGCTTGAGCATTGTGTCAGAGAGGAAAAGCCACTTTTCTAAAGCTCTATTCCTTTTCTTTTCCTTTTTCTTTTCTCTCCCCCCATGTTAATCTAATCGCCTTGCACAGGAAAGTCAGGGGAAAAAAGGCAATGGGAATTTACATGCAGCAGGATTTTCACTGGGACTTTTAGATATTTACAATACCTCGAGGAATAAAGAAAACCATATAGATTATGGGCTTGGAAACCAGCCTGTGCACTGGGTGGGTGTGTGCATGTGTATGAGATATTAGCCACAGACCCAGAAAAAGAGCCCACAACAAATTTATCTTTACAACTCTTAAATTATCTTTCGGTTGACACTTATTAACCTCCTGCCAAACTCATTATCTATGTGAATAAAGCCCAAGCTATCAAACAGAAATGGCTCATAAGGCTGCTGCCCATGCTTGGGAAAATTTGATTGTGAACAGGCAAGCTGAAACAAGGTTTTATGTATTATTTTTATTTCTCTAAAAAGCTAAATCCTAGACCTTGCTGAAAGAGGCTTCCAGCACAACGCAAGCAGAGAGTGCAACCGGCCAAATTACCATAGAGAGAGCTGTGAAATCCAGGCAGAGGAAACACATTCTGCTCTGATTTACAGTTTTATGTCTCGGAGCAAGGAGTCCTCCTATCCCCTTTCAGGCTGTGCTCGTTGCTGTGAGTTTCCTGGGGCTGGTACATGACATTCAGAGACCAGGAGTGGAGGGGATTTTGTTTGCTAGCAAAGACAGTTTGGGTCTGGGATTTGCAGCCCTTGTGAAGGAGGAATATCTGTTACTTCGTGACTATTAATTTATCAATGGAAACAGGCATTTCCTTTGGCCAAATGGCACAGCCTCGAGGATTTAACTCCTGGGTCTGGACCAGCATTTCCCATCCTGCTTTGACACCTACCTTCTGGGTGACTTCAGGGCAAAAAACATATACAGACATGTTTCAGTGCAGTTCCCACTAAGGGCATAGTGATGCCTATAAATGCCTACAAATGCCTACAAAGACCAAGAAATGGAGGGTTTTAGGAAGGGGTTTTGTTGTTGCTTAAAGGAAAGAAGGGATTTGCATACCCCAACCTTCTGGAGAGGCAAAAATCCCCCCGCTCAGCAGCTGCTCGTTGAGCTTTGGTATTTGATGGCTCCAAATTAATCGAATAAACAAGGCATCTCTGCGCAAAGAGCAATTAGAGGCAGCCAAGTCCTGCTCCTCTCCCCAGCTGCCTCTGTGACAGGTTAAAACCCCTTCCCTGTGTAGCTTCTGGAGCCTGCTAAGCACAGCTTGGGGCTGGCAAGCAGGCTGAGATTTCCCTGGTAAGGCAGCGGCCAATTAACCCGATGAAAAGGAGGGAGATGGATCAGACAGGGTTTCTGCAGGGGCAGGCAAGGCCTTTTCAAGTGAGGGAGAGGAGCAGAGAGAAACAGAGAGAATTTGGGGGTCCACGTCCCCCACTTTGTGTGGACTGGCTGTTTATAGGACACTTTATCTCAGATATCCCCCCAGAGAACAGCATGTGAGACTCCTGTTCTCAGATTCCCTGTTTCTGGTTCTCAAAACACTGTCCCCTCCCCAAAATGTGTGTGCACATCTGAGCTGTGATTCCCAGAGCAGTGATGCCATGGCTGTTTAATCGACAAAAAACCATCACTGTGCACATGGGATCAGTCGTGTATCAGTGTCTGTGCTCGCATTTTGGAAGTGCTCGTATGTGATGGACCTGCCAGCGTTCTCCACGAGTGTCACAGGCACCTGGGGCACGCACGGAGCGGGGCACACGCTGCCTGCAGGCACCGGGAGGAGCAGAGGAGCAGAGGCAGGAGCGTGGTCATGGCTGGGGACCGAGGGACGTGCTGGGGTGTGGCTGATGGGCTGGCAGCGACACCACGCTCACGGCAGAGGCTGCAAACGCAGCCCAGTTGTGCGTGGCCAGTGTGCAGGACTGTGTCCCGCTTCCATCTGGCCCCCTGCACGTGTGAGCCACGGAGCAAACATGTTTTATCTGTGAACTGAAAAGGCTGTGCCTGTTCCGCAAGGTCAGGAAATGAAGCGATGCTGGAGGTGGGAGGGAGAAGCCATCCCGATGCCGAATCCCTTCGTGAGTCAGAAAAATGTGCTCAGAGCATCTGCAAAGCCAGAAGGAAATCAAGCCCTTTCTCAAGCAACTGGCTTTCAGGCTGAGCCAGGGTGTTTTGGATTTCCCCTTGTTAGGCTCTAAATTACTTCCTTCATTTTCCCCATCACTCCTGGAGTTGTCTCCAGCCCCAAGGCCGCAGGCACGCACGGGGCTAATCCTCTGTGAGCTCTGCTGTCTGGTGGACTTCAGAGACATGGATAGACTCGGGCAGTCCGAGGCATCATCCATCACATCCACTGGAGACAGCTGTCAGCAAAGCTAATCATCCTCTGCCCGGGTGATGCTCCCCCGACGCCTGCCTGCCTCTGGGAAAGGCTGGGCCTTCCTCAGTGCCACCAAAGGGAATCCAGACGATTGCAGAGGGTGGAGGGAGCTGGGCAAGAGGATCAGAGCCTGGCACTTCGGGGCTGGGCCCTTGCTCCTGCCTGTGCCACGCTGACACCCAAGTGGGTGTTGGCAGGACCACGGGTCAGTGCTGCTGTGCCTCCGGGGACTCGGGTGTTTGTTGGTGGGGTGAGCCCCAGCCTGTGCATCGTGCCCAGGCACAGAAGCCAGCAGGGATTCATGTCCAAAGGTGCAAGAATCACAACCAGTGCCCATCTAAGATATTAAGTACAGATCTGTCCTCCCCTCCGAGGCTGGGAGCACCATAAATGCTGACACTGTCCCCTGCCATGGGAGACACCTTTATGTTGAAGTTCTGAGCTGCCTGACGTGTGCCTACACCTCTGGTTGTGCAGGATGCTCCCCAGGGACAGCCTCTCTCTGCCAAAGCCTGGGGCACTGTGTCCAGCTGAGCCACAAGCATTTTGTGCCTCCCTGGCCCCTCTTTGCAGCACATCCATCTCTGCAGGGTCAGACACGTTGGTCTCCCAGGTGGGACGTGTAGAAGAAACCAGTGGCTCTGGCCCTTGGGCAGCAGATCACTTTGGGGGATGCTTCAGGGTACCACGGAGCTTGGAAGTGCCCAGGATTGGTCAGCATTGTCCCAAACAACCCAGTGTGCCAGGAGGGTGAGGGTGGGAAGAGGGAACTCACAGGAACTGCTCCTGTTGAAACCAGCGGAGCAGGACACTTGCTGACCCATGCCCTGCCTCCCCAGGTAAGCACCCCTGTGCCCATCCACGCAGAGGAGAGCTCTGCCCTGAGCTGAACTTCCTGCTGGAGGCAGAGGAGAGATTGCAGCGTGTTTAATTCATGGCCCCACGTTTCTATTTCTGGTGGCTCTCAGGCTGCTCTCAGGCACTGCTTCCCGTGTCCTTTGCAGGCTGCTCTCCCGGCAGTGCATGCCCAGGGCAGGCCTGTTGGCCAGGTCTGGGGTGATACAAGGCCACAGGAGCAGAGACAAGGGCAGAGACCTGCTAGAAAGGGCCACCCTGTCGCAAAGGGGCTGCAGCTCCAGGCTGGGCTGTGTGGCCCCACCACAGACCTGTCCGAGCTCTCTGCACCTCTCCCCGTGCTCACCCCGTTGTGTTGGGCACTAATTCCCATTTTAAAGGCAGAAAAACGGAGGCTCAGAGGTGCCAAGGTCATATACAAGCATCAATTTGAGTTCAGGCTCCCCTGAGTGTGAGATAAGGCTGGAGATCAGCTTTGAGGGGTCAGACCCCGTCTTCAGCCTGGTCTCAACCTCATGTGGGGCTTGCACCACTGTAAGGGGACACAGCCACGGCTGCATCTGCCCCTCCTCCCGAGGCAGCTCCTCATCCATAGGATTATTCTCCAGACAGAGCACCCTGCACGAGGGCAGGTAATTCATGGCTGCAGGTGGGCCGTTGCATCACTCTGACCTACAGCACTGCAGTCCCTCCTGCCTTTGCCTTCTGCAGGAATTCCTGGGCCAAGGCAAGCTGCAAGATAGATCTACAGAGACATACAGATATATACAGATACGTATTTTTCTCTCCTTTCCTCTTCTGCAAGCCGCTTGAGAGCAAAGTCGTTGGCACAGCATAAATAGGGAGCACACTGGGCATCCGCCAGCTAAGCTGAATCCCCCTCCACCCCCTGCTGTTTCCAATTTGTAGCCCATATTTTAATTCCCTGCCCCACTGTTCCCTTCCTGCTCTCGTAAAAGCCACCGTCCTGCCCGAGCAGGGGCTGGCGGAGCAGCTGCCGTTTCCAGCCAGATAATGATGAAGATACTTTGGTTCTCGTCGGGGTTCCAGCCGCGGGAGCCTGCAGCTGCTGGCACCAAAGGATGAAGCTGCTTCTCCTGCTTTTATCCTTTTTCTCCCCTCCTCTTCTTTAACTGCAGGATTGTTTTTATTTATTTATTTTTATATATAAACTCTGCATCCTGTTCTGCTCGAGAGGGAGGAAGGGAAATGTTTGCAAAGCAGAAACCGTACCAGAAGTGCTCGTAAAGCATCCTTGTGCCTCCTGGGGTGGTGGAAAGCAAGGGCAGATCCACGCCTGATTTAAGAGCAGAATAATGCTCTAGCATCCTTCCTCCCCACCACACGACACAGGATTTGTGCCGAGAGGCAAACCTCATCTCGCTAGCAGTCTTGAAGTGCTCGGGGGATTGGTTTTGCAGGCAGAAGTCTGGGAGGGGAGAGAGGGGAAAACGCAAACGTCAGACAGGGAGGAACAGCCACGTGGTGAGGACGGAGCATCCTCTGCCCTCCAGCTCCCTCCGCTTCATTTCTGCTGCATTGCAAGGACCAGATCCTCCCCCCGGCACGGCTCTGCTCGGCCGGGAGCCAGGGGAAAGGGCGGGGAAACCTGCGGAGCGATGAGCAAAGAAAGGTCTCCAGATGAGACCACTGAGGAGGAGAAGTGCTTCCCGCAGCTCCTGGAGAAGTGACTCCCTTTCCTTGCGAGGTGGACAGAAAGCTGTGGATGCTTGGCTGAGGTGCTCGGCTCCCTGCGGTTCTGCTCTGCCCTCGGGGAGGGGAAGCACAACACGAAAGCCAAAGGATCTGGCTGTCAGGTCACAGGTGAACACTTTGCTGGTTCCATCTCAGATCCTCTAGACTCTCTTCTTCTTAACCAGGCGGACAGGCATCAGTGGATACCCTCTCTTTCTTCTTTCTTCTTCTGCTGGCTCATGAGTAAAGTCAATAAAATTGTGGGAGATTTGTTAGGATTAAGGTCAAATAAAAAGTGAAAAGGCGATTGGATTTGTTTTATGATTGATTATAGAAAGTGCAGATATTTATTAACAGCCAACAGGGTAACTGTCAAAATGATTCTGTATCAACAAAAAGAACCCCCAGCAGATGAGTCAAATGTTTTCAGCATTGTGGGAACGAGATTAAATCAAATACAATTGATGCAGCAAATAAAGATGCCAACGTTAACAGCTACTATATAATTTCAACTGGTCAATATCTATTTATTTTTATAAATAAATGTATTATGCATTTTTTTTTTCCCTTTTTAAGGAGTCTCTGCCAGTTGCAAATGCTGTCAGTGCCTTGGGTCAGAGGTTGAGTCATCTGGTCTGCTCAGCATCTGATACATGCCAAAGACAGGGAGCAAAGGAGAGGCCCCAATGTCACAGGGAAGGGCCACAGGGCCTGGGAGAGCTGCAGCTCTGGTTACTGCCAGGTGAACCTGGGGCAAGGACTTGCCTGTTTCTTTACTCAATTTTCCCAATTTTCTTTTCTCTTTTTTTGTTTTTAAAGGAGTGCTTGGAACTTGCTGGGTGAAGCAGAGCTTGGGGGAACCCAGGAAGCCTTGGGTCATGCCAGCTCCTGCACCCACAACGGCCCATCCCCAGCCACTGCCACCCCAGGGTGATTTTCCCTCTGCCAGCTCCCAAAAAGCACATCCACGGTGGCAAGGGGTGGCCACACAGGGTGCTGAGCCTGCTGTGCCTTGGACAACCCAGCCCTCCCTCCCCCGGGCTATTCTGGTCCTCCTCCTCCTCTCTGTGAGTGGCTTCCTATTAGTACAGAGCCATTAAAATTCAAGGTCAGATTTGATTCTATATCGATCATTACCAGGCAAATTAAAGACATCTTTCTTCTCTTCTCTTCTCTTGCGTTACAGTGCCAAGAGGCTTCCCACTGTTCCCCCTTCAGGAGGCTGCTGCTGCCTCAGTGTCTCCTCGGATGGGATCTGCTCCAGCCACCAAGGTTTCATGGTTCCTGACAAAGAGAGATTCTCCAGGTTTTAACAAAAGCAAAAGTGACTGTAAGTTTGATGGCTTGTACAGGCTGTTGGTTAAGATCTCTGGACTGTAGCTGAGTGCAGGAATCCCTACCAGAAAGGATAAGTGCAGCACCAGGCCTGTGACAGCTCTCTCCTGTGCAGGGGTCTGGCTCTTCACAAGCACAGTGTGGGACACCTTGAGACTGAGATTTTACATTCTCCCCTCTGTCCAGCCTAAACCAACCACCCCCTCCACCTTCCTTCCCAGTGCTTCAGCCCCGGCAGGTCTCAGCCTCTGGTGCGTGCAGGGGACCCCAGCTCTGGGCATCGGTGTTTGCAGCACTGGAGCACATCAGAGCCAGACCTGCAGCTGGGAGCTGCTGCCCCAGGCTGTGTGGGCACACAGAAAAACGCTGTTCCCTGGCCTCAATCAAGCCCAAACCCCTGCCTGATGTTCTGGGTGTTCAGCTGATGGGTCTCAGCTCTGTTCCCCCAGGCTGTGTGTCCCCTGCAAGCCCTCCCTGCCTGATGCTGCTTTTGAAGCTCCCCTCTCCCTTAGCCGAGCTCTGGATGACAAATGCCAGCTTTGACCTTACAGGGAGCACTTGGAGGGGAATCTTGACGCCAATGTGAGATCAAAAGAGAAACTCTCTGACAAGTCCCTTTCTAAAGCATCAGGACAGCATCTTCCAAATTATTTCTGTTTATACTTTGCCAGTGACTCATGCGTTGATGTTCTGTCCTGTAGGTTACTCTAAAAACAGGAATAATTACACTGCTAATTATCATTTGAATTATTCATTTTGTTCCCTTCTTCCTTTCTCCTGGAAGAGGGAGATGTATTGTCAGTTGTGGCTGTCTTTGTACAGTGTGATTAGATCCTCTCTTGTGCAGTGACGGGAGAGATCTCATCAAAATCTGCTTCCAAAAATGGAACCAGGATGGGGAATTTCACAGGTTTCAACAAGTTAAACACCTCTCCCCTCCAGCGATGTAAATATGCACCTACATCTCCACATGGGTACCCACATATGCACACACACCTTAACCAAGCACAAAAACACATTCATCCCCGTCATCAGAACAAACCCTTTTCCTCAGCTGATGGAGGAAGCAGGCTCTAATGAGACTGGGAGCGTGTGGCACATGTGTTTGTGTGTGTTTTCCTAATTATTGCCTTTCAAGTAAGATTAAACATCTCTCAAAGCTGGACATCTTTCCAATAGGTGAATGAACTCCAGGACTGATGGTACCATGAAAAATTTTCCCTGTCACAGGCAGACAAACAAATTGTGGGCTTTTTTTTTTTCCTTAGGAGAAAGATTGCAGTGAAATTGCTATTCTCGTGGTGTTGCCAGACGTCCAGCTGAAGGGAGCCCAGAGTTGTTCTCACTCGGGCTGGGGCAAATCAGGACAGAGTCCAGAGATGCTTGTGACAGGAAGGAGGAGTGAAGCTGGTTCGAAAGGTAACTTTGACATCTGATTCTTGCTCTCAGATGGAAGATCTCAAGGTCAGGGCACTGCTTCATGGATTCAGCGTGGGCTGAGGATGGAGCTGTTCAGTGGGACAGACTGAATAGCTCAGACTGAAGGTGTCCCTGAAAGATGCTCACCTGGAGGACATGCTGGGGACAAACCCTGTATCATTCCTCTTTCCCCTTCTCCAAGGAGTTTGGTCACTGGAGGTGAGATCCAGGGCAAAGCAGCCCTGAGCCAAGACCCCTCTGCACTGTCCTTGCTCCATGGCTCTTTCAGGAGAGCAGCCCTTGTCCAAAGGCCCAGCTGAGGTCCAACACCCCTGACAACTCAAAAGCTCCTCTGCTGCCACTGCTGCGCAGGGCTGGGGCTACTCCCACTGGCTCATCCCCCACCACCTTCTGCCCTGTGTGTGCAGAACATCCCCTTCTCCTCCCTCTTGCTCCAGCAAAACCAGCACTCCCTGGTGCGTTTGTGCAGGGAGGGACGAGCACGGCAGCCACAGCAAAGATCCCCATTCGCTTCACGCTTCCTCTCCGAGCATCACCCGAGGATATCCATTAACTTGAGCAGGCTTGTTCCTTTATCAAGGATTCCTTAAGAAGATCTCGGCTGCCTGGGAAGCCGAGCGTGTGCTTCAGACAATATGTCTGCACTTCACAGCTTTATTTGTTTAACAGGTCTGATAACAGCGCTGCCTATTGCACTGAGAGACGCCCGTTCAGGCAACAGGTTCGTTCCTTTATCGTGCATCAATCTAAACTGATTTCACCCTGGAGACTCTAGAAAAAAGGTGCACAGTCAGGTTATTCCTCTAACAGCTTTATGTTGATATCAGGTCGTTGTTTCACTGTATTTAAATTATCAGAGCAAAAGGACACCGTGTGTGTGTCTCTCTCCCTTTCTCTCCCATTATCCTTTGCTGAAACAAAGACTGAGGAATGTGTCAGGGAAAGGATTTATCAAAGCCAACAGTCCAATAGTTTTATTTCCTTCTTGTCAGACACAGGGCCCTTATTCAGCTCTTTTATAGGAACTCTGGATTTGCCAGTCTGGATCAAACCCAATCTCTGTCTATGACAGCAGCCAGTTTTGTTGGCTTCCATGGTAGCACACAAATCCCCTGGAGCTGGAGCGCTGGTGGCACCCCAGCCAGGCAGCAGAGTCCTTCCCACCTTGGCAAGGTGTAGGCAGTGCACTGGAGCAATCAGGTTGATGTCCTTTCTGGAGATTTTAATGCCCATCGATCCAGTGCCTTTGCGTTGTGCCTTTGTTTACTCCAGAGGAAAGCAAATAAATCCCATCAAGGTGGCTAAAAGGCCATTATTCTGATTCCAAAGCAGTTTGCACAAACACTGCTCTGGTGTCAATGGTGTTGCAAGACGGGCACAGGCTCATGGGATGGTTTGATCTTTCCCATCATGACCAGTGAATATTTTAACTACCCATATGTATGGCCAAACATTCACTGGTTTAGTTTTACTTTGCCTTTGGCCCAGACAGAATTCTGAGACCAGGCACCCCACGGTTACCAGGGAAGTGATATCAAACCCTCTTGCCCCAGGGCCCCCTCTGTGTGGCTGCTCTCCTCGCACAAGCAGGGCACCTGGTGTTGCTAACCCGGTTTAAAAGCCACCTTCCACCTCCCTCCCCACCTGCAGCTCCTTCGAGCAGGATGCCAGGGAGACATTCCCAGGGGATGCAGAGGAGCAGGAACCATCTGTCCTCAGCTTTTCAGCACTGACACAACACCCCCACCGACCCCCAGCTCACGCCACAGAGCTTGGAGGAGCAGTGTGGGCCCAGCTGGAAGCAGGGAGAGGAGCAGCAAACTGGGAACCCCTCGGAGCAAAACAGCCACGAAGGGAAGGGCAGCAGGGACAGGGAGGGGAGAGAAGGAGGGAGAGCACTGAACAGATGGCTGGGGGAGAGATGGTGGAAGAGGAGGGAAGCAGACAGATGGAGGACAGAGAGGAGTGGGGTGAGTGACATAAGCAATTCTCTGCGCTTGTTCATATTTAATCAAGAATTTGCTGCTGCCGCTGTTTGCATTTTGGCATTATTTGCTTTAGAGGAGCATCTAATCTCTGCCAGGGGCCAGGCCCTGGAGCTGTGCCGATGCTCAGGGAGCTGCTCCTGCCTCCACGAGCTGTGCCCCGGGGCCGGGGGCCTCCCACCACTGGAACAGGGCGAGGAGCAGAGATGCCTGGGCACCCATCTAACACCAGGCATGGAAGGCAAGGACAGGGAACTTCGGTGTCCCTGCTGTGGGCTGTGCTGGGACGGGGCAGCTGGTGGGGATGGTCACCTCCTCCAGCCTTTCCAAGCCCTGGATGCACTTTTGAGAATCTCCCTGCGCAGCTTCGTCCTCAGCACGGGGAGGAAGCAGTAAACCGAGGCACGGTGTGGTCACTGCAGGGTGCCCCGGCCACACAAGGGCATCACAAACCAGTCTGAGAAGGGATCCCAGCAACTGGGGTCACTGCTCATGCTGCTCAGGGAATGAGGCTAAAGGGAGCAACACTCTCAGCAGAAAATGTGTGATTTTCTATCCAGCAAAGGACTCAGATTTTTAAACAGAAATTCCAGCTTTTTCAGAGTTCCATGTAAGCCATAATGTCTCGCCACTTTGACACATCTCTAGCTGATGATGTCTTAGACCAGTTCTAGGAGGAATAATAAGAGTAATCATTATTATTTGTCACATCTAATCCAACCTTATATCCTGTGGGATCTCAGAGCTTGTTAGTAGAGCACAGGGCTAATTCTGCTCATCTCTGCCACCTGCGTCCTGCTCCTAAAGGCACCGTTTAAAATCCTTGGTATAAGCCTGTAGAATTCTGGACAAAAATACAAAAATAGCCTTAGCTCCTGGAATGTCTTCCATTGCAAATGGGAAACTGAGGCACAATAACTTGCCTCTGGGGAAAATAGTGGTAGAATTAGTTACCAGTCTAGTTTTGCATCTTCCTGGAGTTGATGCTGCCTGGTACTTTATCAAAAGGAAAAAAAATAATTGGAAGGAGGAGGTGGTCTAAGGAAATAAAAAGGGAGGGTGGACTTTCCAAAATGAAGCTTGGGCACAATGGTTTTTGCATAACAGTGAGTTGAAACCGCCCTCTCCTCCTGCTTTTTAAATATGTTTTAAAGCAATCCTTTAATTTCTGGCTGACAAAGACAAAAGCATCTGAAAACCTCTCCAGTTTCCTCTGGCTCCAATATTTTTTTAATTGTAATTATGAAACTGTCCCATTATCATATTGTGATGTGGAGCCTTTCAAGTAATGAGAAATTCAAGTGAAGTCTTGATTACCTCCCTTGAGAACAAAATGTGATGGGGAGGACAGAGAAAGGGGGAAGGGAAGACACAGACAAGTTTTATAATAATAAAATAGAGAAAAAAATTAATCACGGTTCCATTAGTGTTAATACAAATGCTTTATGACTCACCTCAATCATTTTACATTATTTAATAACAGAAATTCATTATTTCCTGGGAGAATTAGGATAAAGATTGTTGGGGGGTGGAGTTGTGTGGGTTTTGTGTGGTTTTGGTTTCTTTTTTACAACAACTAAAAATCGGGCTTTAGGTGTAGTTAGAGCAGGACAAGATGTGGGGTGGGGGGATGTTTTAACCCCTCACAGACATTACCCTTCTTGAGCTCATT
Source organism: Edolisoma coerulescens (assembly GCA_013397115.1). NCBI lineage: Eukaryota > Metazoa > Chordata > Aves > Passeriformes > Campephagidae > Edolisoma > Edolisoma coerulescens. Next base: position 565,324 of record VWZW01003146.1, read on the forward strand.
GTGATGTCCTGGGACATGTCCTCACAGCGATGGCCTGGGAAGGTGATCCAAGAAAAGGGAGCGGTGGTACCCAGGGCACTGGGAGAACATCCCAAAGCCCTGCCTGGGCCGGTCTTGTGCAGCTCAACCCCTCAGCTGGGTCTGGCCGTGCCTCAGGGTGGCTGCTGGCTTTGCAGGAGCTGGGGGGTTCAGCTGCTGGTGCCCGAGCTGTGGGATCTGTCAGGCGGTCAGCGCAGGACATGCGGGGCAGGGGGCTGGCCCGTGGTGAGGCACCTCTGGCTCCCCCTCTGAAGTCGCTCAGTCTCTTTTCGAGCTGCCCTCACATCTGCCTCCCAGACTGGAATCTTGTTTTCTCTCTTCTTGTTTCCAGAGATGGTGCTACGCTCGTTAATGTTGTTCCTTCAGAAGTGGCTTTTAAATCTCTTGCTGTCTGCCTTCAGGCCAGTGTCAGGAAAGGACTGACTTTTTATGTCCCTAGAATGAAGCGAGATGCCACGTCCCTGGCCAGGTGGATAGGTCAGAGCTGCGCCCTAAAGGAGCACAGGAACCTCCACCTGAGGCTGGCCAAGGCATCCTCCACTGATTTCAGTGGTCCAGAGCAAGCCAGTGTGTCATTTTCCTGGGAGTGCAGATATGGGGAAAGATGGAGCCATAAGCAGGATATTATCCACATCCAGACCGTTTTCCTCAGCCTGTGCCCCATCTGTGGGGCTGTGGAGAGCACAGGAGTGTGTCTCTTGCAGCTGTAGCTGATCCCTGTGTGCTCGTGGGAGGTGAGCGAGCGAGTCAGCTCCTGGAAGTGGCCTCCTCCCTGCAGAGGCTGGGAGTTAGAAAGGGACAGGAGCATCTCCCAGCACAGCAGGTGGAGCAGCACAAGGCTGCTCTCTGCTTGTCGCACTTTGGACACGAAAAAACCACAGGAACTCCGCCCTCAGAGAGAAGGCAGGAAAAGGGAGGGCCAAACTGGCCCGCTCTTTATTATATATGTTCTTAGAAATCACCGTGGATTGGAGGGAGAAATTACCACCCCTCAATCACACAGGTCAAAGGAAAGATCCCTCAAAGGTCTCCTCCTAAGGAGAACGGAATGCAAACGATAAGGACGGTCAGCAAAACACGGCCATGTTTACAGAAAGTGTGTGAGAACTTTGTTACAGAAATGAAAAACATCGAAGAGCTGCAAAATTCAGGGCGACATCTGCTGATCCAGCTTTTCAGGCTGGGGGAGCTCACCCGCTCTGAGCTGCCGTGGGTGACGGCGTCGTGCTTCCCACGGGCAGCTTTAAACCAGGAGTTCTGTGCTACCTGCACAGCCCGCTGAGTTACGAGGTTCCAGCTTCATCTGGAGCTCTGGCTCTGTGAGCAATTAAACCCCAGTGATCCCACAACGATGGAAGTTCAGGCTGGAGGGGCCGCTTTCCTCGTGTTGCCACTGGGCAGTGAAAAGGAGCATGGATGTTACGTGGGGCTGAAATTTGTCACCCAAAATTGCTGTTACCTGGTGTGGAAATCTGTTGCAAGAGGAGATGAAAAAGTAATCTTTTGACAAAACTGCTGCTGAAGGGAGCCAGCTGGGGGCCCCTGGGACAAGGACTGCTCTGGTGTGCTGGGATAACCCCCCTCATTCACTGCTGGACTCTCGGTCCAATGTCTCAGCTGACTTGTGGTTTGGGTGCTCGGGAACCAAATGGATCCACAGCTGATTCCAGTAGATCCACCACTCCACTTTCCTGTGCCTCAGTTTCCCCACCTGTAAAATGGAGATAAGTAGTTTGATTCAGGTGTATTCTTTTGTAAAATGCCATAGCACCTGATTGGAAAGCACTGCTTCTTGAAAAGCTACCCGTCCACCTAAAATGAAGGTTAAATTAAATATATTTTCTACCAAACCCAGTTAAAACAGGATTTCTGTCTTACACTCACAGAGTTGTTTGTGAGTGTTGACTTTATAACAGCTTGAGATGACCTTGCTGCTGAAACTGAAGCTGTTTATATGATGAGCATCTTCCTGCCCTCTCATGTTCTGCTCTTGGGGGGTCCCGGGTGCTTTACGTGCTCAGGTCAAAATTCAGTGTCTGCCTTGAAATGCTCACAGACAATAAGCAAAGGAGGAATTATTCCTTTCTCTTCATTGTGAGGAGTAGAAGGACAGAGGCAAAGGTAATTTTCTGGGGAGCTCAGCTTCTACACCAGGGCCGGGGAAGGTGCTGACTTCTGTGTCTCTCGGGCAGTATTTTAAAGACGAAAAAAATTCCATCCTTTCTATCTCGGGAGAGGCCAGCTGCTTAATCCAAGCGTGGCAAACATGGTTTCAGTGAGGGCTGGGAAAAGATCCTGCCAGACTGAGGGCATCCTGAGGACGCCGTGCCAGTGTGTGTTTACCTGAGCACTGTAATTGCTCAAGCTGTTTGCTACTCAAGGAGTTGAGAAAGTGTCAGAGGCAAACAGGACACCCAATTTTCCGTGGAAAGTTAACTTTTCCGATTGCCATTGAAAGCTTGGTTCTTTTGACCTAATTTCACACTCCAAGGGTTAACTGCTCTCTGTGGTACAGCAGCCCTCCAGTGAGTGCAGCCAGACAATGCCATTTAAGTGAATATTCCTAGCCTACAGAAGTCCTGGAGATAGCTCCATCTTGCTCACAGTAGGTGTTACATTAGCTGCTCAAACCATATTCCAGTAAATTAGAGCTGGGCTGATTTAGACAATCACTGGGTCATTCTTTCCTCCAATTCCCCGTCTCACACAGAGATAACAGCAGCTGGGGGAGAGCAGGGCGGTGGACGAATAGCAGTTTGCTTGCTTATTAGGGGTTAGATGCAGCCTCGAGTCTGTCATTTGCAGAACACGACTGATACCAGCAACAAAAGCCTCAAAGTTAAATGATGTGGTATTTGTTTCAGGTCTAATAAAGATACTTAAACAAGTGCCGGGCACTTTCTTCCCCAGAGGCAAGTCAATGCATTAAAATGCCTTTATAAACCAGGATGAAACATGTGGTGAGCAGGAATTTAGGGGTGAGGGCTGGTCAGTCCCCTGGTGAAAGCATGGCCAGAGCCCCTACTAGGGGTCAGACCCTCTAAGTCCGTGGTGTTTGCTGGGTGACTCCAGATGTTTGTCCTCCTCTTCACAGCCTCAAGCTGTCATAAAGCTTTTGCAGTGGTTTTGTACCTCACCTAGTGCCAGAGGAACCTGATTTTCATTTGGCCTCTGAATACAACAATAAACTGCTGCTATTGGAACAATCTGACCTGCTTGTGTCAGCTAGTGAGTAAGCAAGAGAGCTTACAACCCTCCTGCAGCCCTTTTATGTGATTTGCTTTTTTCTTCAGTCAGAAACGTGTACTATGTTCTTTAGGAACCGGGTAAAGTGATATCAGAGAAGTGTTGTACCAAGGAGTTCTGCAGGTGTTCAGACGCCTTTTTTGGCCCTGTTTCAGCCTCCAGTCCAACAAAATATTAAGCAAATGCTTAAACAGAAGACTCTCCCTCAGTGTCTGTGGTTGAATAGATTGCTTGGAGCTGAGCTGCCCCAATGCCACAGGCAGGGGCTGATGCTGCTCCCCAAAGCAGCCAAGACACGACCTCTTTTTCTCACTTTGTAATGTCCCTGGCAGTGTGAAAATGCAGCATAAATGCTCTGAAAAGCAGTGACTGCAGGTGTGCAACAGCTTCAAGGGATTAAGAAGTGGGAGGAAGCAGCAGAAGACAGGAGCCAAGGTGAAGTATAAGTGCCTGTAATTTAAAGGGGAAAAGGCTGTTTTCTTAGCTCTGGAGGATTGGTTGCTGCTTACCTTGATTTTTTTCAGCCCTGGTGTGAAATGCTGTATTTCAGAAGGTGTGTCCAAGGCAGGGAACTGCTCTAAGCTTCAGCATACAAATAGAAAGGGCACCACAGAGAGAATTATTTATCTCTCCTATTCCCATTGCTCTCCTTAAAACTCACTGTAACGATGTTGCTGTGACCCAGGCCTCTGTAATATGTGCCTCAGGTAACGCAGATTGATATATAAATACCTGAGTTTATTACGCTTGAAAGACCTTTTGAAAACTCAGGGGGAGAGAGAAATTGTGAGATCTAATCTACTGTCCCTGAGGGAGAAAATTAGTCCATGGGCAGTGCTAAACGATACAGCAGCATTTGGTTGCTGCAGGAAGAGAGTGTTGTTTATGAAGTGGGTCAGTTCTGTCCTGGAGAGAGCACTGAGGCAAAGTGGGATTCAGCTCTGGAGCCCCATTTCCAGGCTTGCCACGCTCTTGGAATGGCACAGGTTCTCCTGAAGCCCCTTTTTGTGTCTGGGTGGTCCTGGGCTGGGCTGCAGCCTGCAGCCCGCTCTGATGTCGAGTGGTGAACATGAACACCTCCTGTGGGACCAGGGAATCCAGGAGCAGGAGGGACTATCCATCAGCAGGTGCAGAATCACACAAAGGTCCTACTGGGAAGAATGTAAAAGCCCCTCACCTCCCCACCTGCCTGTGCCCTGGGCATTTTCCAGTGTTCAGGGCAGAGGCTGAAGGTTCCTCCCTGCTGCCTCGTGCTGTCCTGCAGAAAACACTGAATGCAATGGGGGTGACAGTTCTCTTTAAATGCCTGTTCTGCCTGGCTCTGGTGACCTCAGCTGCTCTGATAAATTTTTCTCACAAGTTAAATCATGTTGCACCCACGATTATAAAGGTTCTTGCTACTACCAAGTTGTAAAGTTCTGAAGGACTCATTTTTTGAGCAATGTTTGAAAGCGACAAGCACGATCATGTGGTTTTCTTTTGAGCAACAACAGTTACCCCAGGGACTGGTTGGACTATGAGACCTCCTTCTCTGTTACTCATCAACTTGCATGGCTGCTCACATGCATGCAAAATCCTCCTGTTTTGACCTGGTAGCAATTCACACTCTGCTTGTTTTAGCACAGCAGGGCCTGAGGTCCAGGGCATGGGGGATGAACAGCCACTGCTTCCAGAGCTCCTGTGAAACTGGGGGCTCTGCCTTGCGCAGCTGTAGTTGTTATCCAGTGGAAAATCTCCTTCCCTGGGGCTTTGCACAAGCTGGACCTCCAGTGGCACCATCTCCCTCTGTGCTGAGCCCTGCTGGCCCTGGGGACGTGCTCTGCTGGTGGTCACCAGGGGATTCTTGGTGGCACAGCAGCATCGATCAGGGACCAGACCTTCCAGCAGAAGCTGCAAGCACAGATGTAGGCAGAACTGCATGAACTGATTTAAAAAGTGCTCTTTAACATATGACATAATTACCATGAAACTCATTGCCACAGGAAGCCACCGAGGCCAGGCACTTTACAAGAGTCACCAAAGGCATGGGCACTGCTACAAAACGGCAAATACATATAAAAATATGATGATAAATTTTGCTGCAGGTTTATTAAACCACACATTTAGGCCAGTCTCTTCCCTGGTAGAGTCCAGGATGGTCCTTAATGTGAGGAGGAGAATGAGCAGACAGACATTGGAGCTGATGCAGTTTGGCAGCCCCTGCAAGGGGAGTGTGTTTGACACAGACCTGATCTCCCCGTGCCTGTGGCTGGCTCAGTGTCACGGCTCTGTCACTGCCTCTCCACACTGTGGCAAAGAAATCTTCATAGTTTGTGAACAATAAAAGTGGGAGCACAAAGGTGAAACCAGTTTTCTTCCCCCTAAAGAGGAATACATTTCCCAGATCATTACATTTTTGGTTCATGCGCTGAGGGTTTCTCTCCCTGGGAAGTTTTTACAGTAGATTGAATCTGATCATTGAAAAACTCATCTGGAAAACAGGTTAGATGCAAGAATAAAATGCCTCTCTCCCTCCCTGCTTCTCTCTTCTTTCTTTTTTGTACATCCAGAGAGAAAAAAAAACCTGATGGTAGATTTAGCAGGTTTTAATTATCATTTACTGCCTGGGTGAAATCTCAAGCCTCCCTTCCTGGGTTCATCTCTAAAGAAAGGGCCTTAACTTCTCACTGCCTGCTTGAGGTGTGTCGGTGATTGAGGCACATATTTTCCAACAGAAGTTGTGAGTTTCTCTCATTCCTCCTGAGCTTCTGCTTCAGTGTTGGGGGGTTGATGACCCTCCTTTTAATAGCTGGATCTGCCTTTGGTTATGGATTGGGTACCTGAATTTATGTGTTCCTTCCCCTGTGCTTATCTTTCGAGAGAGTAAAATATCCACAGGGACTGGAAGATTCCCATGTAGGGATACAACAGTGCAATGGTGTTGCTGCAGCAGGAGTGCTGCTGGTGGGAGGAAAGAGGAGCCATGTGCTCTGAGCTCTCAGCTTTCAGCCCAGTGTTTGCAATTGCAGAAACTCTCTTCTCCTGTGCAGGTGCTGCCAGCTCTAGCAAGGGCCCCATTTCAGCCCCTGCTCAGCATCACTCACTTTAAACCAGCAAAAGCTAATGTTACAAATAAAAATGGTTAAATTTGCACCCGGAGATACAAATTGGGACTGCCGAGAGCTGGGAGATAACAGATACCTTATCAGGAGAGAGCAGTGGCAGGCTGAGATCCCAACATGCCCGTGTGGTGCAGGTGCCAGCTGCTAACCCAGCGCGGGTTTGGCTTCCAGCTGTGGAGGCAGGTGAGTCCTGGTGGCAGGAAAAGTCACCTCACCTGGCTGAGCACGCTGAGCCGTGCTCCTGGAAGTCGAAATCAATTATGAACCCCTGTAGGGGTCTGTGCTGAGCTGTGACTCTGCATGCAGGAGCTCGTCCCTGCCCCAAGGGTGCTGTGGGGCAAAGATATGGGGCTTCAATGGCCAAGCACCAGGCAGGAAGGTGAAACAGGCCTGGCAGGGAGCTGCTGAAAGTTTCTGGCACACAAAGCCAGGCCCAGCCTGCACCAAAATGCTCTGAAAGAGTCCTGGAGGATGGTTAGAGTTAATGTGAAAGCTGCCCTGTCAGTGCCTGCTTTTATTCCCTGCACTGCAAACACTTGTTCTGGTTATAAATGGATCCATGAAGAATTTATTTCTTTTGCTGTTTCTGGGTTCTGTATTCCTCTGCTTGTGTTTTTGAGCACAGAGGGATATCACTCTTGCTTTGTGCTTTGCTGTCCATCTCCTTCCTGTGCGCTTTTTTCTTTCTCTCCTACAGCAGAGCCATTTAGGCATCCATAAAACTCCCATAAAATTTTCTCTCCCACAAGTTTTGCAAGAGCAGAAAAATGTCTGCTTCACTTCACAGACATTTTGATGTGGGGGGAAACAGACTTCATGTTAAAAAAATGAACAGTGAGTAAAATAACAAGCACAGAGAAAAAGGGGCAGCTTTGGCAGGGCTGACGTACTCCCACCAGCTCACCTTCAGAGTAATTACCCCATGTAAATCTCCCTTTTTTAAGAAAGAGCCAAGGAGAGCCAAAACCACCACCAGCCACTTCAACCTGTGTCCTGCATGGAGAAATAGCCCTGGTATGAACACAGCTTGGCTGTGGGCCAGATGCCTGTGCATGGAAACATATTTAAACCATTGAATAAGCAGGGTATAAACAAGAATTTTCAAAGTTTGGTGGTTTTTGCAACTCCAGGCAACGTGAATTAGAGTCTACAGTTATTAAGTTCCCATCTGGTGGCTTCTTTATGAAGGAATGATATTTGCATGTTTCCAGCAGAGAAAAGCTGTTTTTAGCTCAGATAAAATGGAACATTTTGCGACAGTATGGGAAATAACAGACGATGCTGATTTTAGCAACTGGGGTTGTAGGTTTCACCAGCTGCCCTTTTAAAAAAAAAATATTTATCTTTAAGTAATGTTTTTCCAAGTGCTCTTAACACCCACTGATTTGGAAGACTTTGGTCAGAGGAAATGATGGCATCTTGCAGAGAAAGAGAACAGCCCATTGGGTCATCAGCTGTATGTCTTGGACCTCAGTGCATTTTTTTTTCCCTTCTAATTTGAGCAATTTTTGGGGCTGGTGTAGCCACAGGTTATCAAAATGCAAGAGGTTCTGATTATTTTCCTTCTTGCACGAGAGTGGTGGGCAGGAAAGTTTCGCAGCTGCTGCGCTGCATTGCAGCTGCGGGGACTGTGAATATTCCAAAACACACAAGGCAGGAGCTGCATGGATTAACCTAGAAGGAAGCCAGTGCCTGGCTTGTTTTGAAATATCCTGTTCCACCACTGCAAACTGAGTGTGGTTCTGGAACCAGACACAGCTTTCCAAACCAACCTGTTCAGGGAGACAGTGCCAGCTTCGAGCCTGGAAAACCATAAATACAGCTTGGGCACCAACTGAGCCACACCACTGCTCACACACAAGTGCTTTCCCACCCAAACAGCTGCTCTGCTCTCACAGCCAAGAGCAAAAGGAAAAGCAATGCCCCGGCAGAACTGAAGCTCAGGACCGGAGCAGAAGGTCGTACCCAGGCTCAAAACAGTGCCAGCACCAGCCTTCCCACCCTGGGCTCGGGTTAGTAAATGCAGGGGAGTTTCTCCACACAGGCAGAGGAGAGCGCGATCTGCGCGTGAGGTTCGGCGACGGAACCCCAGACTCGTTTAGGTTGGAAAAGGGCTCCAAGATCATCAAGCCCAACTGTTTCCCAAGGCCACCACTAACCCATGTCCCCAAGTGTCGTATCTGCACATCTTTTAAATCCTTCCAAGGATGGTGACTTTACCACTGCCTGGGCAGCTTGTGTCAGGGCTGGAGAACCTTATTGGTGAAGAAATTTTCCCTAATATTCGGTGTAAACCTCCCCTGGTCCAGCCTGAGGCCGTTCCCTCTCCTCCTGTCCCTGTTCCCTGGGAGCAGAGCCCGACCCCCCCGGCTGCCCCCTCCTGTCAGGGAGTTGTGCAGAGCCACAAGGTCCCCCTGAGCCTCCTTTTCTCCAGGCTGAGCCCCTTTCCCAGCTCCCTCAGCCCCTCCTGGGGCTCCAGCCCCTTCCCCAGCTCTGTTTCTTTCCCTGGACATGCTCCAGCCCCTCAGTGTCTTGCTTGGCTGAGGGGCCCAAACCCACCCCAGGTTTTGAGGTACAGCCTCAGCAGTGTCAAGTACAGGGAGGTGATCCTTTCCCTGGTCCTGCTGGCCGTGTTATTGCTGATACAATCAACACAAGTCCCTGAATGTGTTTTCACCCCGCTTTGGAAGCCTTTCAGCCCTGGTGTAACAGCACCAGCACTGCACTGCACTCCAGAACTCTGTAAGGGTGGAATTTTTTATAGCAATTTAAGCTATTTGCAGCCTCCTGATAGCGAAGTATTTTAGAAGGCAGCAAGTCTGCTATTCCCAGAGAAATCTCTGGCCTGCCTCCAAGTCTTATAAGATCTTTGGGGTATTGCTAGATTTGAACAGTGGCCTTTGGGGGAAGATTTGTCTTTGCCATGCTCCTGCTCCCCTCTTTTGTTGAAAGGCACAGCTCATGGTGTATTCAAGACTTTTGCCAGTGGTGGGAGTAGTGTCCAAGAGAGCCCATGTTTGGGAGTTCCCTCAGCTCTTTTCTCTTGCTCCTGTTCTAAAAATAATTTTTCGTCCTTCCTCCAGCACGGAGAAAGCTTGGACAGGCTCTGTGTGCAGTGCTGTAGCCTCCACCTTTCTCCAGGACCTTCCTGGGCACAGATTGGAGATTCACTCAGCTGGTGGTGACAGGTCCTGGAATAAGAGTGGTGCTGCACTTCAGGGCTGCCAATACATGTGCAAGAGAAGTCAGTGCTCTGCAGTGTTCTACTGAGGGCTGTTCGGTTAAACTTTTCTCCTTCTTGCCTCCTTCAAGGTTTTCTGTTCATGGAGAAACACATGAAGCAACAAGTCTGCAGTTCTGAGTGGCCTGGGAGCTGCTCTTTCCACAGGCATGAACAACCAGACAGCGCCCAAAAGCTCAGCCAGGTGTGTGTGTGATCCTGGATCCTGCAGGCTGCCTCCTTCCAGGTCCTGGCAATGGAGAGTCCCGAGCCACTGGGCTTATTTCATTTTTAACCACAGCCCAGCAGATCCCACACTTTGCTCGAGGCTGGCTGGGCTGCTCTGCAGATGATCCTGCGATGTTATGACAGTCCAGAGAGCCATTATTCCGAGCTCTTGCCAATCACCAGACTGCTGCCAGTCTGTGTCAAATGAAGCATCCCAGGCCCTGTCACATTAAATCCAGCAGCTCTTTCATTTAGAGCAGAGCAGTTTGTTTATTTGTGGTCCCTCTCCTCCTTTTGGGATGCCACGCTCAATCATCTCTGGGGTTTGCTCTGCTTGTGCAAAGCCCGTGACCACAGGGAAGCTCGGTGCCCCTTAAAGGGCCCCTCATTCTCGGGCAAGCGACGCTGTGCTGGTGCTCTGGGAAGAGAAGTGTCAGGGTGTAAGGAGGGGGAAAAGCACAGAACACTGGTGTGGCTGAGAGCGTGGCTCCAGTCACTCACACGGGTTCAAGGGCAGGACTGAGGAATCTGCCTGATGAATCCCACGGCTGCTGTGCTCTGCTGTGAGGGAGAAGAAACGCTGCAGAGCAGTGGCACATCTGGCTGCCCTGACCAAGGCTGTGCAGCACCTCTGGGCCTCTTTCCCTGTCTTGAAAACTGGGTGAGTGAGGAGCAGCCCATTCTCTGGGAAAGGGAAGATCAAGACAGGTGCTGCGACCATATGGAGGATTGGAAAGGGGAATGCTGAGATTTCAGCTGAGGATACAGAGCGAGCTCACTTTCTCCACCAGCACTTGGGTACAGAGCTGGATTGTTCCAAGGCAGGATTGCCAGTGAGCCAGTGCCCCTGACGTCCATCCTGAGCAGCTCCTGCCCTCTACAACCTCTCCCTGCCACGCCACCAAGCACGACAGTGCTGCAGCAGCCACTCCAGCAAGGAGTGGGAGTGCTCTTGGAGCACGGGTTTCTCTCAGGCAGAGGTGATTCCCAGAGGAGAATTTTCCAACTCATGCAGGGACTGCAGGTGGAGGGTGCAGAGAAAGGTCTGTACAGAACGGAGAAAAGAAGGGAAAACTGATCATGCACTGGCTGGAAAAATGCTTATGGGGAGGAACCAGGCTTCTGCCCGTGATATTCCTCCTTCATCAGCACAAATTCTCCTGTTCTTGCAGGAAGCCTCTTGAATCAAGCCTCTCTGTGCAAAGGCTGGGAAGACTGGTCAGCTTCTCTTGACTTCTCAGCTTGGGAGAACAGGAAAAAAAAAAAGAGATTCTTTAGGTTTTTTTATTTATAATGCATCTGCAATAAGAGGTGGTTCATTTCTTGTCGTTGCTTTGGTGTCTAATTTGCCTCCTGTAGGATTTGAACTCAAATATTACGATGGGATTTTTTTTCCCTTTACAAGAACTAAAAGCAAATGCACAGTTAAAAGACAGAATTCCAGGACTTCCAGTCATTTGACAGAATGAAGTCTGTGAGCCAAATTAACTGAGCTTCCTCATTACTGCTGTCACTTTGTGTGCTGGCTGAATGCTCTTGCGTTCAGCCCTGATCCTTTACAAAAAATACTCCTTACCTTTCTTGCGAGAGGCCCTCAAGTGATTAAAAGCAAAGGGGATTTCAAGTGTAGTCTTTTTCCCCTTGAAGAGTGGCTTTTATCTGTTGCTGCTTGTTTCACAAGAGAGTTTCTGGTTATTTCGTGGTTATTGTGCAAATTCATGGGGAGAGCTTCCCCATGGATGAATGGAGATCTTTTTAAGGGAGAAGGATGTCTACTGCTTTTAAGGAGTGCCATGTAACAAAACGTTACAGAAATCCCCACCTGAGGTGTCGCTTCCATACCAATGTCCCTTTAAGAATGAGCAATGATAAATCCAGCTTCATTATCCAGCATGTCCAACAATCAGCCCGGTGACATCCTTCCCTTTCATTACACGGAACAGCGACTGACTCATTGGGTGACTCTGCTCGCAGCTGAAGCCACATACAGTAACAGAAACCCAGGGAGACTCTGCAGTCTCCATGGAGACAGCACACTTACAACTTAATGTGATCAACAGATGCTGCAATAATCTTGAAAGATGGAGAAAATGTTTCAAACCGAGTGTTGTTTATGGTGGTTCAGTGGATGTTCAAATTTGCTCTGTTATGACTGAGCTCCATGTAAACACACGCTCTGGAAAACACACAGACGTGTGTGTGTGTGTGTGTGTGTGTGTGGAGGGAGAAATCTCTCGTGTGGGTAAAGCAAGAGGAAGTGGGCGACCACTTTTCTGTTCTCAGCTTCTGCCCTTGGGGAGGTCACCTTAACTTTCTCTTCTATCCCAGTTTATCTGTAAAATGGGGCAGTGCAAGTCATCCAGGTAATGGCTACAGCATCTTTTATGCTCTGGGGTGGATGACTGTAATGAGATGAAACTAGTAAGACTCTGATGGATGAGCCTATAATCTCAGTGAATTGAATAGGGATCTCCCTCTGTGCTGCATGACCTAATGCTGGAGCTGACGTCAAGATTTGCAGAGCACATTTATACTTCTGCTTGATTTTCCTGTGAAATCTCTAATGAGTGATCATTTCTTACAAGCTGTTGTAAAGAAATGACCTGTTTTCCCTGCTCTGATATTGGTGCAGCCCCCATTACTGTCACATCTGGACCCTTGCACCAGTCCCAGAGGGAGGGAGATGCACTCCTCAAACAGGAGGAAGGGCATGCAGATGCTAGTTCCACACCAGAAAAATTCCTGGAGCATTACTACTAGAAAGGATGTTCCAGATGTAAGAGCTGGCTCAGCCCTCATTTCACTGACTGCTGGGAAGGTAAAAATTCATGCTGTACTTGTTTCTTATTCTTTCCCCAAGCATCCTCTGCTGGCCACTCCTGGAGATGGGCTGCTCGGCTGGAGGGACGTTCGCTCTGAATTCCTGTTCTGCTCTTAAAATCCGGTGGCTGTGGAGAGCGGAGGGGTTTCTGAGTTTTCCTTTGCTCGTCGGGTTTTTCACAAGGGAGGATGAATCTTTGGTACTACAGTGGCATTCAGAGCTGTGCAAAGTGCTCCACAGGCACAGGGGGAGAGGCAATTACCGGCTCAGAGGTGTGAGAAGTCTGTAGAGGACAGGAGACCTCAACCAGCTTTACAGGGAAGAGGCTGTGGCTGCCCTCAAAAGCCAAGGAGGCTCTTCAGGGGCTCTGCCTGCACCTCTGCTGCCCCAGCCCTGCTGCTCTGTGCTGCTCGGTGCCTTTGCAGGTGACGTGAGCTTTCTGGTGTGAGGGAGCTCTCGGGCAGCCCCTTGTGCTGCTGGAGCTCACACTCTGCTCAGAACAGAGTCACTCCTGCGCTGGGGGTGTTCTGGTGTGTGGGATAGGCATGAAGAGTTACTTGGGAGGAACTTCCTGCTGCATCATTGGCCACTGTAGCAGCAGGTTTGCAGGACCAGGCAGAACTCACAGAAGCCTGGGAACCCTCCTACGTTGCCACAGGTTGCTTGTCAGCTCCTGGAGGGATCCGGGGTCACAAAGGAAAACTGGCAGCTTGTTCTCGTACAGAAAGCCCAAAGCTGCGCTCAGCCAGGCAAACTTTGTTTATAAACATACAAACCCTCGAATTGGTGGGCACAAAAGCATCAGGACCAAGGCCCCAAAGGCATCACCACTTTGATGAGGACCACTTTTGCAAACACTATCAATGCCTCTCTCTTTGAAGGGAAAACACACCTGAATATGAACTCCCTGTGGCAAAGTTCTGCATGATCTGGTATCCTCCAGCGGGGGACAAGTTGCTGGCTGCACTGAAGCTTTTCTGGGCACATAGCTGAAACCCTCTGCAGGAGGGCACTGCTTAGGGACTTCACCCACACAGCTGCACTGAGGAGGAGGCATCTTTGCAATCTGAGCATCCTGCTGGCAATCACCTGTGGAGTCTTCAGCAGAGCAGGACCGAGTCCCTCCCCCAGCTGCTGGTTTTCCTCCCACCCAGGGCCAACCTCCTTTGCTTGCAAGACTCTTACCAAGCCAGGCTCCTTGGCTGTGCTCCTGCCCTTGGTGAAAGGTGCTCAGCATTGTGAGCTCTCCCCTCCCGTGCACCCAGGGGTCAAGAATTTCCAGGGAGGAGCCTCTACTGACGCTTTTGGGGAATCCACTCCTGGAGAGATCCTCGCCCATGCAGTCAAGGGACTCCTCGCCCAGTCGCTGCTTCCCACGTGGCTGTACAGGTACGTGCAAGCAACTGCAACCCACAGAGCAGCCATAAATATCAGTTAGAATTATTGATCAGGGTCTGTCTCCAAATAATAACAAGAATGCATCTCCTTTCCAAAAGGACAGGATACCTAATTCAGTGAAAGGGATTCCTCGTTGAAATCCCAGATGGGCCTGTAAGATCAGCCTGATTATTTTTTGAAACCTTGGTTCCTCCAAATAAGACTGAAAATTGAATTAGCTCAGAGAGAGACAGCCCTGGCCAATCACTCAGGGAAGCTGAAGGACAGCTTATTGATTTTCATGTTTCAGAAAAATTAAATGATATCCCTTTTTGTTATTTAAAATGCTGCTTAAGCAATTTAGTAATGTGATGTTGGAGGCTCAGTTCCAGGCTTTGAATCAGCTGAAGAAGGGGGAGGAATTTCCCTTGACAAGAGAGCTAGGTGGAAGAAAGATTTAGTATAATTGCCTTCCTTTCCAAATAATTGATGGCACCAAAAGAATGGCTATATTTTGCCGGCTTCCTTTCCTGCATACCATTTATTAAAATACAGTAATTAATTATGTAAATAGTTGATTTATAATCAGCAACACTGGTGGTTAATTGATTTTTGTGTGTGTGAATTTATATGACAGGGAAATACTGATAAGGTGATTATACTGTCCTGCCAGGCCACAGTATGCTCGGGGAGGGGAGGAGAGGAGGTGGTCTGGTGAGCCTCAGCAGAGGGATTTTTGGTCCTTTCCTTGGGAATTTAAATCTTCTCCAGCTGGTTGGGACCCCATCTGTCCAGAAGAGACTCCTTACCCCAAGGGTGTGTGGCAAGAGAGCATCTTCCAGGAGCTGCTGTCTCCTTTAGCTGAGGATGAGCTCTGCTCAGCTGCTTCTGAAGGGGTTGGGTGGCAAGTGCCACCCCTTCCCAGCCCTCTGCTGGGATTAAACTGTGGTGCATGATTTCACTCCCCTGCTGCCCCACCCCTTCCCTTCATATTGTTTCAGGCAAATCTTTCAGAAACAGCTCTTAATCAAATGGCTGTGCAGTTACAAATTAAATATCTTCTCCTTCCCCCTCTCCCCTCCAACCTCAAATCGTGAGCCCTTGCCTAAGCAGGAGAAGGGGAATTGCTTCCAAATGCAAACGGTGGCTGTAAGGGGGTGTTTGTGCTGTGGCCCTGTTTCCAAGGGACTCATCACATGCAGGGAACGGCTTGAGGACACCTGGCTGGTCTTGATCCTTCAGCATGGAGGGAGGGAAGGTTTGGAGTGAGCTGAGTCTCCTTAAGATTAATTAAATGCTACTATGGCTCTTTTCATCCCCAGTCCAGGTGGGTTTTGTGCCTTTGTTGGCGGAGGGTGAAAATGCTCTTCCATCCCGGTGCGGCGGGGAAGCTCTCTGTGTCTTTCCTCCTCTCCCACTTCCTGCAGTGCTACTGGGTTTAGGATCAGCCACCTTGAGCTGGCCTAAAAAACCCCATCCACCTGGGTGAAAGGCTCCTGCGTTGGGCCTGGCCTTTCCCTGTGTGCTGCAGGTGATTTGAAAGTTGGGTTGTGTAAATCTGTCCTGTGCTGCCTGAAGTTCCTTGACCTTCAACTAAGACCTGAGCTCCCTCTTCTCTGTGATGAGTTGACGCTATTAATTGGAAATCCAATTTTGGAGGATAGCCAGGCTAATGCTGAGCCAGCATCACTTGGCTCTGCAGGCAGGATATAGGACATGCCTTGGTCTATCTATAGCCAGGGAAAGTCAGCTTGTTCTGCCTTATTGCAGGGGAAAGTGGGGTAAATAGGTCCCAGTTCCTCCCTCACCAGTCTGGCACCTCACACGGTTTTACTTTTTCCTATTTCTAGCTTGAAGCAATAGGAACTGTACAACAAAACTGCCAAGCAAAGATTTTTTTTTTTACCCAGACAGGATAAAATGACATCAGTCCTCTGCAAGCAAAGCATCCCATTGAGGTCCCTCCAGCATGGGTGAAGAGCAGTCAGTGAAGGTCCTTCCACCCCAAACACTGACCTTGGGGCAAATTCATTCACCCTCAGAGGGGCTGGTCCTGCCCCCCTCGGCTGCAGAGGAACCCTGGTTCAGAGCACCGTGAGCTGCTTGATGTGATGGAAAATGAGCTGCTCCCTGGAGTGCTTGCTGCTCACACACGTGGCACATGAGATCACGCTCCCCTGTCCCAAATGGGAGATTCTTCAGTGTATCCTCAAAATGCAAAACAGTTGTAGAGCTGCCTCTCAGAGGAGCCTGTTGTGTTACATCACCCGAGGGGTAAACAACACACGCAGACCCTGGCGAACAGCTCCTCCAGTCTCAAAAGCCACACTTAGCAGAGACCTCACAGTCAGAAAAGCAGCTCTTACTGACATCCAAGTTATCCCAGAGTTCCAGAATGGTTTGGATTGGAAGGGACCGTAAATCTCACCCAGTTCAACTCCTGCCGTGGGCAGGGACACCTTCCACCAGTCCAGGTTGCTCCATGGATACCCCGTGGTGTGCAAGGGTAGGGAAAGGCTGCAGTGGTCTAAGGGGCAATGGGCCACTGTCCCGGTGGTCAGTCCTGGGCTCGGACACAGCCCTGTCAGGTAGCCCAGCACTGGCAACGAGCACTGAGGAACAACAGTAGCTGACAAGGGCTGTGCTGAGCCAGAGCTGATCAAACCCAATCTGATTAATACTAACTGCTTATAATCAAGGTTCCTGATGTCCCCTCCAGACCCTGGCAGCTTCTTGGCATCTGGCAGACAAAGCTTGTGGGGTTTTTCCTCTTTTCCCATCATTCTGCCATCCATGTATGCACAGATGGCTGATACAGAGCTGTTGTAAAGGGTTATCAAAGATCGAGGGGGGTTTTTTTGCTCTCCCTTTGACTGATGCCTGAACAGACCCATACAGATGTGACAAGGTCAAATGTAAATTTAATCAGTTTTGTTAATGTTTTTTTTAATTCCTGTGTGATGCATAAACAGATCAGAGTGCTGGGAAGAAGCTGGCAGTGGGGAAGCCTGTGATAACTTTCTCTCAGCTTCTGTCCAAATAATTTTAATGACAGACTGCTGAACTGTGGGGTTCCAGAGCTTTCCAGGAAATCCTGGGCACAAGAGCTTTTAGACCCAGGAATTCCTGGAAAGCACCAGAAAATTCCTACAAATTTTCCACAGCACAGCATCAGATCCAGCCCTAAAACAGGTCTGAAAAGGGCACATTGCCAAAGATTTGCACATCCTGCCCTCAGCTCTGCCTTGTGCTGTTTCTCTTTTGGGAGGTGAAGGTGAGGTGTTTCAAAAAGGGGCCTTGCAGAAATGCGGGTGCCTGGTGTTGGTAATCACTCTCAAAAGGATTAGCCCTGATTTCTCTGTTCTTCTGCTTGGTAAAGCGAGGCTGCAGCGTGGGAGGCTGATGGGTTTTTTGGCATGCTGCTGAGTCATTTGGTCACGGGGACAACGTCGGGGTTCAGAAACAGCGGTGAAACAGCAGGGTGGGCAGGACTTGCAACCACGCCCGAGGTGAAATGATGATGTCTTAAACATCATCATGTGTGATGCTCCAAAACCCGTCTCTTTGCCATCGTTTCCTCCCTCTTAAGCAGTGCAGGCTCTGCTGCAGACCCAGGCCCCGTGCTGACGGCGTGTCACAGTTGTGTGGCTGGTGCAGGATTTATACTTCACGTTCATTTGATGAGTTTGGCTGGTTATAGATAGAGTCAAGTGAACGCATCAGCCCCAGTTTTTTATTATGCTCCAGTCTCTTCATCATCTTCATAGCCCTCACTGGACCAGCTCCTGGAGCTCCATGTCTGTCCCCTCCTGAGGAGCTTGGAACTGGACACAGCACTCCAGAAATGCCTCACCAGGACTGAGGAGAGGGGTGGGATTACCTCCCTAATAGACACATCATCCCAAAAGACACTCTGACTGCAGCAATGACGAGGACTTTGGGGGAAAAGGAGGAAGAGTTCAGCTACGTGGCAATGGGCCAAGCAATGCTATTTACCCTCAGGCGAAAGAGCAATCTGTGGCCCGCTTGTTTTGCTTTGCTGTATTTATAGCTGCAGCCAAAGTGCCCATGCTGTGGGGAAGAGCTGCCAAGCGTAGGCCAGCACTTGGTGGATTGAGCTGTAGGAACTCGGGCTGATGCACCGTGCGTGCCCTGGCACGGGGGTGACGCCTCAGCCGGGTCTCACCTGCACAGAGCCCAGCGAAGGGGCAAAGCCCCGGTGGGAGCAGCGTGCCTCTGGCTTTGGCTCCTGCATGGCTGTCGGTGTAGACACATCCTCGGTGTTTTCATTGCTGGGGGAAACAAACCCTTTGGCGTGTGCTTCCCTTCACGCCCCGCGCGGATCCAGCTGTCTCTGCTCGCGAGCAGATGGCAGAGCGAGAGCCGAGATGCCTCAGGTGAGTCGGGCTGGGAGGCACACGGAGACACAAGTGTGAAGAGATACATCCTTGCGTTGTCAAAATATTGGGATGTCTGGTTAAACCAGAACAGAAGGGATCGCAGGAGCCACCAGCTCCCCAGGTAACAGCACGCGGATCCGCGTGTGGGCTGGGAGCTGGGGTGGGTCAGTGCCGAGCTGCAGGGGCTCCGGGGGGGTGGGCGCCCTGAGGGCCCTGCAAACAATAACAGGAACATTTAAATGCCATAAAGCTCATTTTATCAGGGAGATGGTTTGTACTGAAAGAGGTTGTTGTGCACGGTTCCTTTGATGGGTCTCGGCAGATAGCACCAATTATAAAATTATTAACAAACGAATGTGCTCCTTCGCTCCAATTAAATGATAAGAGCCAAAGCAAAGGGGCAGATTTTTATCATTATCAGATTACAGGCCCATATTGTGCTGATAATAAAGCAGGCACTTTCTAATACGTTACCTCCAATATGGCTCCTTAGATTGCTGTTTGGCTGTAGGAGAAATAAAAAGAACTTTGCAAAAGCAATAATAATGTGGAAGTGTCTTTATCACAGGCCATTCCCGGGAGTGTAACAAAAAGGGCCCACAATGACTCAGGCCAATGACAATGAGGATAATAAGAACATCAGGAGTGGGGAGGGTGCCCACACAGCAGAGCACCGGGCCAGAACATCTCGAGTCTGTTCAAGAGATAAAGCCTGAAGAGGGAGTTCGCTTCAATCGGGGAGGCAGTTCGCTGCAGCCTCTGGAAAAGTGCAAAGAGCCACAGGAGGAGAAAGAAAGGAATATTAAAAGCTTTTCGAGGGTGGAAGGAGCGTTTCTCTCCTACTCTTTTTCCCGTATAAAGTCGGGTAGGATTCGGGATGCAGCTACAAATACACAGCCCCTCTTTCACTGCCTGAAATCTGATGTTCCAGAGGTGATCAAATGTAATTAGGCAGTGTAGTACTAATTCAGCTGCCATGTGAGATGCTGAAGGAGGAGAATACCAACTGCATGGGAGGAGAGACCGAATGAGTTTCCCCTTCCTGACCCTGAAGCAATCATACCTGGAAGCCTGAAAGCTGATTTTATTTTCCCCTCTGCAGGTGAGAGACAGCAGTTTAAGGAAAAGAGTCCTACTCTGACTCTGCCTTGCTATGTGCTAGGTGGTTTGGCTGGTAAAATATGTAGGGGATGTGATTCTCTTCCTGTACTGGCATAAATCAGAAGTCACTCTAGCTGTGCTGATTTACACAAGCTGAGGGTTTGCCTTAACAAAATTATAACAGCATAAAGCTGGTGAGGAGGAAAGGTCAAGCCTGTCATATCTGTCTCAAAGCACGGTGATATCAGCCATGAAGCTGTGATCGTGACTGATCAGGGAACCTCGTCATTAAGTGATTAATTATTATTAATTATTATTTATTACTCTAGCACCAGGGAGCCCTTGTCACATCTATGTTAAGTTCCCTTGAACCTGGATCCCCTCCAAGTTTTCTGAAGTCCTTGAGCTTGCAAAGCAAAGCTGCTGATCTTGTAAGAACAGGTCTTGGAGTTTAATACTCCCAGGACCTACAGTCCTCAAAGGAAAAGTGCCATAATGTGTGTGTTGCTTGGAGTGGGAGGAAAGGGGTCCTGGAAGGAGCACAGCGAAGGAGAACTGGGGAATAATAATGTTGTGAAAATGGTGAGCTAAAGTTGGAGTTCTGCTTGACTCGGGGATAGTTCTTGGAGTGGGGGGTGGGGAGGCCACAGGCTCACGTGCTTCTGGTTATCCATCCCTAATGATCAGATCAAGCTGTCTCAGAGGGGTAATTCCAGTGAATTTTGCTCTCATTTTCATCAGTGTAAGTCACCTCTCTCCTGTCAGTAGAGCTGGGCTGGATTTACACCCAGTGTAACAGAGGCTGGAAAGCCTCTGCACTGAATTCCGGCCAGTTCTTTTCTGAGTGTCCCAGCAGAGACTCCAGAACCAAGTGACACTGGCCTTCCTGGGCACCAGAGGGGCCACTTGAAAGGAAAATTAATGTTATCTCTGTGCCAGATCAAGGAAGTAAAGGCCTGTTCTCTTGTCCTGATGCAGCACCAACGTGTAGGTTTACAGCCCCAGCCTGTTGGCTGCTGATTCTGCTTTCATTACCTGTTATTTACAGCCCTGCACACAACAAGGTCTATTTCGTTCATTCGTACGTTTTTGCTTCCTGGGAAGATCTTCAGCCACGAGCTGAGTCAGCAGGATCTCTAGTCAAACAGGGAGCCTCTTTCCCTGCAAGACATTGAAACCCTGTGATGTTTTTGCCTGACGGGAGAGAACTCTTCCCTTTCAGTGTGCCACATCGCTCTGTTTTGCTTCCCATCTTTCCCTGCAAGCAGGAAGCAGGCCTCTTGAATATAATTTCTATTGAAAGCAAATGGTGTCTATGTCTGATTAGTTCTGGCTTGAGGCTGTATCAACAAGCTCACTGTTGGTCCTGCATTTGCAGCATGGAATATTTTAGGGCACTTGAGTCTGACAGATTCATGTTTATTACATTAAACCCTTCTATCATTGACTCACCAAAGTGTTGTTTTCCCAGATGGCAAGAGGCAGTGGGGAAAATAAAAGCAAAGCACCTACACCACTGGTGGCAAAGAGGGAAAATCCTGCAGCCTTCACTTAGACAGAGCCTCAGAAGGTCCAGTTCTGCTCTTGTTCAGAGCTTGATCCTGCCTCTGCTCTAGGAAGTGACAAAGCTGGGAGAAGGGCCGGGCTCATACGCTCTGATGATGCTGATCAGGAAAAACCCCTCTGAAATCAGTGGGATTAGATTGAGACACAGCACTGGGGAAGTGGGGGTCAGCCCAGGCAGGCTCCGATGTGCTGTGCACACCAGGGACTCTGCCTTTGTCCCCATATAACCCAGGGCAGAGCCATTCCACCCCTCCAGGAGCTACATTTCATATCAGCACAAGTCCTCTGTGTCAGCAAATAAGACTCGCAAGACAAAGATGGAGCTCTGAGGGGAAGTGTCTTTGCTTTTATTTTATTCTTTCACCGAGCTGTTTCTGTAACTGCAACTGAACAAACAGAATAAGTCACCTTTCCCCCCCAAAAGCCCAGGGCCTCAAGACAGGGCAGGATTCTGTCCACATTTCCTCTCTGGGGACTGGGTTTCCATTACACCAAAGCCCCTCTGCCTCACTCTGGCAGCCTACAAAGGTCTTGAAAGGATTGGAAAAGGTCTCCTGCCAGCTTCCCTTGCCCAGGAGAGCTCCTGGCTCACGCAGGGCTGGCACAAGGCCTCGGACTGCCACGGGAGCCTCTGCTCCGTGGGAAGTCCCAAGGGGAACAGCTATGGTCTCTCTCAAAACAAAGGTATGAATTTCAAAACATCCCATGGAAGGGAAAATACCAGCCCAACCAGAAAAATGTTTTGAAGCGATCAGACTGTTTCATTTAAAACCAGCCAGGGTCTGGCAGCCTCTTCCACTATTTTTCTTTCTTGTTTAACATTCAGAAGTCTCCAAGGAATTTGCTGGTACGTTTGCTGTGCTTCACTACAGGTCTCCACAGAGCAACTGTAACAGGCAATGTGTGGCCTGACTTTGTCACTCTGCCCATCCTGTCGTTCTGATGGAATAAACAGAATAATCCTTAATATTTCCCAAAAGTAACTTCTGATGGGGCTCCCACAGCTGTTTCACCCGTGCTATTGGCAGCTGCACCCCAAATGGGAAGGATAAGGAGCCCAAGGAATGGCAGGTGCTGAAGGGAATCAGAAGTGAGCTTGAAGTTAAGAATTTTAACGTAAAATACTTGTTTAGGTTTTCCTTGTCAGCAAAGGTGAGAAATACAAACTCCCAGAGCACGGATGTCCTGTGTTGTGGGGGTGAATAGTAGTTTGGGGACCTGAGAGCAGGTGGATTTCTGGACTTGATTAGGGCAAAAGGTTGGTGCTCCTCCTCCCAAGTGATTTGGTATGTGGGATTCCTGGGAACTGTATCTTTACCTTCATTTTATGGGTGTAAGGCAGCTAGAGAAGTGACAGGCAGTAGATTTAGGAGTGGAACATCTCTGCTGCATTTCAGGCTTCCTGAATCCCAGGCCTGTTCTTTGTCCATTAGACAGCACAGCCCTCCTTGCTTGTCCAAATTCAGCCCAAAGCTCTGCTTACAGTACAAGTCATTTGCAAATTTAAAGAAGAGACAATAAACTAGATGAAAGCCAATCAGAAACTAAGCAAAGTCCATTAAGATCATCCGTGGTAACTCTCCATTTAGCCTGTTCTTTAAAGGAACTGGCTGAACATCTGAAATGTGTTTTCTCTGTAGACAGATAACTCTGAAAGTAGAACCCAGTCTCCAAAGAGCTTTAAGCTTTCTTAAAAGGAAGCAAACGACTCTGTGTCATGCCACATAAGACATTAATCATTAAATGTTACGCAGATGACTGGGGAAAGAGGCCATTTGTTACAAGAGGAAAAAGAGAGAAAGTAGGGATTTTTTTTTTTGGCTGTGCTGCCAGGAGAGCCAATTCCCATCTGTGGGTTTGATGCATTGTTTCATAAGTAACAGTGTTGGTTTTGCACGGGAGCAGCTCTCAGAAACCATAAAGTTTAATGCAGAATGAAAAGCATTCGAGGAGAGAGGTTTTCTGTGCTATTTTTGCCGTTGGTGGAGAAGGATGTGTGTCAGAAAGTTGCTCTCCCTAATGCCCTCTGATCCTGCAGCAAAGACATCAGTTCGCTTGTGGTCCTTGTATCAAATGTTGCTCTATGCACCATAGACCATCTCTGGGATATTTTTGTCTTCAAAAACTGTTGCCATTGCAGAAAGTGAGCCAGAAAATACACACATTGTGTTGTCCTGGGCAAGAGATGTTATTTTTGTTCTTTCTTCCTTGGTATGCGTCTTTTTGAAAGCAAAAGCAATTTGGGCTAATGGAACTTGCTGCTTGTGGGCAGGAAGGAGTGCACAGCACTAGAAGCTTTGGAAAATGCAGCTGTCGTGGGGATCCTGGATTTATGCTGGTGTAGACCAACAAGTTGTGGATGTAGAGCAGTTTCCCAAAGGTTTTTCCCAAGACAGAGGGCCGTGCTGTGAAACCTGGTCACCATCCTCCACAAAATGACTCGGGTGATGTCCCGGAGTGTGCAATTCTACATTTTGCTGCTCAGTGCTCTGGCTTTTTGACTACAGTAGGAGATATTGTAGACTGAGTTGGAGATATTGTAGGCTGCTCTTGTTAGGAGGAAGCTAATGCTGAAGTCAAGAATCCTTGAGGCAATTTTCCTTACATGGATATATAAAGGTCTGGTTTTTAGATCGGGGAGAAACCCCACAGCCTAAAGCAACAGCTCCAAACTTTTCATACAGAAACACAACTCCGAAACATGTTCCGCGTGGCTGCCTCCCCACAAGACACACATGGTTGTGTTTGGCTTTCCTTTGCTACTCATTTTGTCACTCCCTCTCCAAATTAAACCAGAAATTCTTCTCCTCAAAGTATTCCACTCAGAGCAGCTCTGCATTTCCTTCCTATTTTCAGTGAGTGCGTGCACTTAACTGCAGCTCTCTTATTGAGGAGTAACAGTTAAAAACTGCCAGTTTTCTCCCAACCTGGAGTAAAAGCCTGACCTTTGCGTTAGAGATGGTTCTGCTTTGCATGCATGAAATGTTCCCACAATGCTGTGTTACCCTCTGGCACGTTTACCTCTCCGTGGGCATAATCAAAGCTCCAGATATCACTGCTCTACCATCTAGCAAAGCTCCTCCTAATGATAATATTTTTCTCATCTTGAAACAACTCGAACAACCATGACTAAGTACCCAGCAGGTCAGTTGGGAATAATCAGGTTTCTGCCTTCGCCTGTCAGGCATCTCGGGGTCTCTGCGTCACACATCCAGGCTTTGGGGGAATTGCCATTAACGGTTGGGAACTGGGAACGTGTCTTGGCTTTTCTCTTAATCTCTTATCACAAGATTAGCTAATGTCTGTGAAGCCCAGGAGGATTGGGTAATGATAAGGGATCATCAGGAGAGATGGAAAGATAAGTATTGTTCTCTAAGAAGCTGTTAGTGTTTCCTCCGAGATAATTATCTCCTGCTCTCTGCAAGGCTCTTCTCTCACAGGCCCCCATCCCAGAGGCCCCTGGAGCTGCCCTGAGTCCTCCCACCTGCGATGGGGCACAGCAGAGCAACAGAGTTGATGACTGGATCTCCTCAACCCCATGGAGATGGCGCTGGGTGTGAGTGTGAGCAACCCACACCCTCCTGCTCAGCCTGGGCCATCGAGACTTGCACAGCCCCTTCAGCCTCTGGCTCCAGGATCCCGAGTACCATGTGGGGCTGGAGATCATTCTCCTTGTGTGGGGCATCGTCAGCCCCACTGGTAGAGGTGAATTTTAGATTCCCCTTTTCCTTTCCCCTGCTCCACAGAGGGCTAGAAGAGCAGAGCAAACATCCGGCAGGGTGTCTGTGTCTCGGCACGGAGCAGTTGGGCAGTCGCAGGCGATGGAGCAGTTTGAGACATTCCTTTCTGTCAGCTGCTCATAACCTGTCTCATCTGAGACAGTCACCCACAGTGCGTGCACATTCCCAGCTGTTCCAGTGGAAAATGAGACTGATTCCTCTAATCTGCCTCTCCCCACGACTACAGCTCGGGGCTCCCTGGGGCAATAATTTCTTCAGAGCTGATGCTTTGGAGAACAATCGTTCATACCCCACAAAGCAAGTGTCAGGTCTCCAGCAGAGCAGGAAGGGCAGAAGCAGCCATCCTGAAACAGCTGGTGGTTTGGAACCGAGGAATTGGAAATGGGTTCAAGGTTTCCTTCACATTTTGGTGGTTGCAACGCGAGCCACAAAGGAGAGGGGTTGGAAAAGCACTGACTCCCGAACCACAGCATCTTCAGGGTTAGATCTGGGCTGTCCCCTCTTCCAGAGTGGACTGGGGACTCCAGCACACAGGAGATGAGGCCAGTCCTGCTGTTTCTCCTTCCTCCTGCTCTTCTTGCTGTTATGGGGACAGTTACCTTGGATTCACTCTGCAGAGGCTCTGTCTGTCCTGCTGACTACTCAGTTCGTTATCTGCTTGTAATTGTTTTGTATTCTCTGATCTTTTGTTCACCTGTGATGAGTGTACAATCAGTTTTGCTCTGCTCTGACATGAGTTACAGGCCTTTTGAACCCTGACTGACTAAAGTTTGATCCTTCTTCAAGTAAATTGGTTCCCATAGAGCTGTCCACTAGTGTGACTCCCTTCACTATCCGAATCACATCTTCCAGCTGACAGATGGATTGCTCGAGGGTTTGTGGTCATTGTGCCAGCCTTAGAAGTTTGGGGGTGATTATATTCCCAACCTGGTCAATTCGCTTTTGTTGTTTTCTGGGATGTTTCTTTTTCCACTCTATATATTAGTGACTGATGTCCAGCCTTCAGCCCAAATCTTCTCATCCTACTGGAGCCCCAGCTGTGAGGAAATATTACTGTTATCTATGAGCTGAGTTGCGCTTTTGAGGCCCCTTCCTGGCTGATATTAGTGTGAGGATCTGCTCCCAACCTTCACTGCAGTTCAGTGAGGAATGGATTCCTGAATAGGAGCTGAAACCTGCAAGGCACTGCACCATTGCACCTGATCGTTTTTATTTTTGTACATAAATGTACAGAGAACGGTGCAACCCAAAGAGAATTAGAAGGATTATGCTTGAGAGACTGTGCTGAAAGGGGGAAGGTGAGTACAGATGAGGTGAGGCCAATGCCACGCTCCATCCCAGAGTCCTGCCTGTGTCCTGTGCAGCCTGGAAGTCCCTGCCTGGTACCCTCTGCAAGGGCTGGGATGACAGTTCATATGTGCACAGCTCAACAACGAGGGATTAAACTCAGCCTCATTATTTTCAGAGGCTTCTGCAGCCCTTGCCTGGCTAGCAAAAATGCTTGGGAATTAGGCCAGTAACTGTATTAATTGGCTAGTATGTTGGGTATTTATTTGAATGTCAATTTGAACAGAAATCAATAAAAACTCTTAGTATGAAACTGAATAATGAAGCAGTAGTAGAATCAGACATTTTTAGCAAAGAGAAATGCTTTTTTATTACTTAAAACATGCTTAAATTAACAGCTGCAGATAATGATTCCCTGGAGCTAGATAAGGGGTTAAGGATCATTGCTCTCAGTGATGACAGACTACTCACTAAATTTGGTGAGTTATGTTTCTAGTTGAGGTTTTATAGCTCAGATATATTGTCTCCAAGCGAGTGAGACTTGGTTGACTGGCAAGCCAAATGACTCACAAGTTGACCTGAAGAATAGCTTTCCCCCATCAGCCTCCACTGGGTAAACGATGTTTGGAAACCACCAGCTATGTGACAAATTATAAGATTCATACCATTTGAAGAAGTGGAAAAGATGAGTGTAATCTGGAGACAAAGGATCTTGTGTCCCAGGTTTCTGGCAGAGGAGCTGGGCGCTGATGTCATTCAGAGGCTGCTGTTGCTCATTGCGGCTGTGGGAAGTGATGAGAGTGACACCTATTTTGGAAAGACAGGTCTGGAACACGTAGCAACATGCACCAAAACCCATGATGATAAGAACAGGCTGAGGGTACCTCTGCTCCTTGCTGATCCATCTCATCCCCACGGGCACGCTCTGCACTGCTCTGACACGGCTCTGTGTGTGTAAAGTGGGTTGTGAACTGACCTGGCTGAAAATCAACCCAGCAAAAAAACAGTTTTTCTTTTCAGCTGATCCACTTTCCCAGCCCTTTTCTCAGCCTGTCCACATACCTGGATGGGTCAGCACAGTGCACGAGAGGACAGGGATGAAGAGAAGAGCGTGGATGCAATTGGCTGAATTTGCCACTGAAGGTTCCATCAACCAAAGCCAGCTCAGTTCTCTCATTGCCTGAATATGCATTAGAGCGAAGTGATGCTACCCACTGCTTTCCAGAGGGTTCAGTGTCAATGGATTAGACGTGCACTTAGATTAGAAGTTGGATTTCAGTGGAGTTCTGCCTCAATAGCAGCTTTGTGAGATGAGATGAGAGTCAGTTTGTGATGAAAAGCTAAAAATATCAAACAAGTCTGGCAAAATGAGGATGGCCAGTTACAGCAAACCTTCATGGAGACATTTGTCCCAGCTCAGGGTGCCTGTGGCCAGCCCAGAACAAGTGCCAGAGTCCAGCTGCAGGGCACCAGAAAATCCTAGAATAATTTAGAATCAGTCGCATTTTCATCCAAATGTCACAGAGGGAAAGTTTCTTTAATGTTTCTGGTATATTTAATGGTATCTGATCTTAAAATAAACCTGCTAAAGGCTCAGCTTCACCTTGGATTGCAGGTCCTCTGTAATCATCTGCATTGGTAAGAGTGGTGTAATTCACATTTCATTTATGCCCACGCCATGGCACAGGCAGCAGCAGGGGAATGTGGCCTCTTTTCTCACTGGAAACTCTGCTGTTTCCAGCTCCAAGTGCAACCGGACACTGTTGCAGGGTTTTGTGAGTCTTGTTTGCCTCTACTTAGAAGAGCAAAAAGTGATTCTTAACTCAAGTGAAACCAGCAGTGAAAACAGAGCAGTTTGCATTGAAACTTCCATTTACAGAGGTGGCCAAAGCTGCCTGGTTTGCTGTGCACGTGGGGCTGGGGTACCCTGTCGCTGTGGAGCCGCCAGCCGCGTGCAAGAACCAGGCTGAATCGGGTGAGGCCGAATTCTGATTTTATTATTTAATTCTAAAACTTATACAGGCTTTTGAAAGTTCCTCCGGATTGGGTCAATTCAAAACCTCCCCCTAGGCCGACAGGCCAGGCTGAACTGTCCATCATTCCAGAGACAGTTTCAATAATATCCAAACCTTATCTTTGTTTATAGAACACAGGGAGAAGAAGAGAAAAATTCCCATGGGAAAGAGTCTGTGCTGTCACAGTACCCCAAGCAGTTCATGTGTGCACAGCCACAGAAAGGAGCTGGGGCCAGCAGAACACCCAGCCTGGGACTGCTGGTGACTCCCGTGTCCACAGGCTGCACATTATAAATTGTTACTTTGCTTGGAAGTGTTTGTGAGGGGACCCTTATCCCTGCTCGTATTTACTGGAGTCTGTCTCACTGTAAACATCCCCCTGTTGATGCTGTCAGATATAAACCAACTCGGGTAAATCCAGTGCAGGCAAGGATATACCGGAGAAACACAGACTAAAGCCTGTCAGATTTATTTTTATTTATGTCTATTTCTACACACATAAAGCAGCTCTGCAGGACTTTGAAGGAGCCGGGGAGATTCATGTTGTATCCCCCCCATCCCCTCAGGAGCTGCATGTGAACCTACACACTGGCTTTTGACAGCAAGGATTGAGCCCACAGCCTCGGGTTAAAGCTAAATTATTTGAGCAAGAGAAACAATCCGCAGACTGCGAAAAACAGCTCAAAGCCACTCACACCTGAAATACAGAAGCCTTGAGCCAGCGCTTACTGAAGCCAGTGGCTCTCCTGGCTGCAGTGGGTTTGGCTGCCAGGAGATGACCAGTTCCCACCTCTGAGGTCTGCAGGCACCCAGGGAAAAGGAGCTGTTCCAGACACAACTGTCTAAGACCCATCTGTGGTTGCATGTCCAGAGCAGAGCTCTCACTCCGTTACACTTCAAGGAACAAATTATCCTCATCCTCCTTCCTTCCCTGTGGGACAGGAGGCAGCTGTTCCAACAACCAACATCCCCAATCTTGTTTTCCCGTGCACAAGTAATTCCGTTTCAGTGAAAGGCTGCTGGAGTTGTTCCCTGTCCATCAGTCTGATAGCGGTGATTTATTGGTGAGATATGGAACTCTTTCTGTCTTATCAACTTGGAGCAAAACGCTCAGGAGCCACTGTTTCTCAGCCAGGTCTGAGTGGATTCGTAGCTGAGGGAGCCATGGCCTCTCCTGGCAATCTGGGGTGCTCTGCTGTCCCCCTGGGATTCATCTGTAGCCCGTGCTGTTTATTCCAGACCTAGGACTGCAAACATTTCACATGTTGGGGCAAGAATAAAGACTGTCTTTCTCAGCAAATATAACCCTGCATTACTTACAGTGCCCCTGACTCAAAATCTCCCCCTTTTAATTTCTGCTTCCTTCTCTTCGGAGTTATCCAGAAGAGCACCAGTGGATCCTGGATTCTCTGCAGCCGCCCGGTGAAGCTGAGCTGTCACCTCTGGATGCCCTGCAGGTTCCAGAGTCCCTCGTATCCAGGAGGTGGATGCTGGGTGAGCAGACACAGCTCCAGGGTAGGTGCTAGGAGCGCAGGCAGGAGGTCTCTGCTCTCTGGCTGGCACCCACATTGCCTCCCCCTCGAGTCCCGGGGCTGATGCTTCCTTAATTTGCTCATCGGTAAAATCCTTGACATCGCTCCACTGAATTACGGTTTAATTGTGGGAGCTTCCCTGATAGTGCCATTCACCCACATAAGGCTTAGGATAAAATGTTGATTTCTTGGTTGTGGTAGTGATGCTCCACAGCCACGTGTCAGTGACTGAGACTTTGGGCAGGAGGATTATAGGAGGTGACACTCCACACTTCAAATCCTGAGTGAACAGGAACAGGCAGTGCTCCTGTCAGTGATGAAGGTGGGGAAATTGAGGCAGGGGACAGCTAAAGTTGATTCTCTGTTAGCAGAGGTGCAGGAGAAAAGGAGAATGTGGGATATTCTCCTCAAAAAGTCACAGGGACTTTTAAATTGTTTTTCCAGAGAAATAATTTCTTTATTTTCTTTGCAAAAAAAGTCCCATGAAAGGACAAGTTTTTAATTTCAGGAACATTTTGTTTTAGGATCTTTCTGAAAGCCCCAAACAAAAGTTGAGTGGTCTGGACACTACTTTTCAATGCTTTGAAATGAATGACTCATGCTAAGTATTGTGGTCACTGATTATTTGGGAAGAGAGATCAAGTCCCTGGATCTGCAGGCGCCCAGAGAAGCCCCACAGCATCCCTGGAAGTGCCCAAGGCCAGGCTGGATGTGTCTCTGAGCAACCTGGTCTAGTGGAAGGCGTCCCTGCCCACGGCAAGGGGTGGAACAAGATGATATTTAAAGTCCCGTCCAAGCCAGGCCATTCCATGGTTCTGCTGAGTGTTCTGCGTCCCACGCTGTGCCAGCAGGATCAGAAATCCCGAGGCTAAGGGGAGGCATCGCTCTGGGGACACGTGGGGAAGGTGCCACTGAGAATGTTTTGGGGTAAAGACCTGTAGCAAAGACTCTTGGCCTGAGCATTTTTCTGCCCCTCCTTCGGGTCAGGCCTCTGCAGGCTGCTCAGGAGAGCCGTGCGTGTCTCTGGGACTGCACTGGTGTTGTCATGCCTGGCACTAACGGAGAGGATGTGTTCCTCCATCACAACTTGGCTGACAGCGAAGTGATTTCCACTTTTCTGGTAGTTCCAGGTCCCCTGTGGTTAAGTGAGGACTTTGGAGGTTAAAGTCTGTCAGGTCTGGATCAAGGTCAGGAGACCTGCTTTTGATTCTAAAGATTTTAATTAACTTTGCACCACATAGAACCTGGGCATGCTTGAAAAGAAATATAGATAAATTTTACATTTAAATATTTGAATAGTGTCTATATATTATGGTGGCTGTAAAAAAGCCCTGTTCAGGCAGGCTGCAGGAAGAGGAGAGATTTGCATAGCAGAATAATTGGTTTTGCAAATAAATCTGGTTCTTGAAATTTGTAGATTAGCAATAATATGTCTCCAGATGAGAAGGAAAGGTCATGGATGAATAAAGCAACAATTAAACTTTCAGGAGATTATTAAACTAAACACAAACCTGGCTAAATGCGTATGAGAGAATGTCAATAAAGGACAGGAGTGGCCTGTCAGGACTTGTGAGCCTCCAGGATATTAATGTTACTTGGAGATCTTTCCTTCCCATGCAGCTGCTCTTCTTGAAGTAACAGCCTTTGCAGATTCCTTCCTAATCTGGACAATCCATTAAATAACCCAGTTAATTTAAGCCATTTAAATCCAATAAGGCTGGTGTGTAATGCTATAAAACTCTAAACAAAATCCTTGGAGAATTACCACGTTAACTGTTGCACTGCAGGCTCCATCCATGCCTGATGCTGGGGAGAAGGTGCCTCACAGGGAGACAAGGAGGGCTCAGCACAGCAGAGGGAATCCTGAGGCTGTAGAAAGGTGGGGTTTGTTCTGAGTCTGAAAGAAAAAAGAACAAAACTAGAAAGTAGTACTTTCCAAATGGACCATGAAATAGATCTTTTATGACAAGGGGAATGAAGGATGGTGGAAATTCTCATTTCAAAGTATTGAAAAGTAGTGTCCAGAGCACCCCCTGAACTTTTGTTTGGGGCTTTCAGAAAGATCCTAAAATCAAATGTTCCTGAAATTAAAAACTTGTCCTTTCATGGGACTTTTTTTGCAAAGAAAATAAAGAAATTATTTCTCTGGAAAAACAATTTAAAAGTCCCTGTGACTTGTTGAGGAGAATATTCCACATTCTCCTTTTCTTCTGCACCTCTGCTAACAGAGGCCGTGGGAGGCACCAGGCTGACCACGCTCCAGTCACCTTCAAATCCGCCTCTGAGCTTCCTCCCACAGCTGGATCTGGAAGAAAGCAGATGCTTGAGGTGGTGAGGGGGAAGGCCATGCCCACCTTCTCCTGCCTTGGAGCTTCACAGAGACCAAAGTCTCCTGCTGTGTGAGCGGCAGGAACCACGCGTGGTCTCCAGCCCGGTGCACCACAGGTGAAACCTTCAGCAGGAGGTGACTCCCTGGGCTCTTACCTGTCCTCACCTACCAGAACACCTCTGTTTCCCAGGGGAAAGAGGGCAGTGGGAGCAGAGGAAAGGAAAGCTTTCAATGATTTTTAATTCCCTCTCTCTCCCCCAAATCTCAGGAGGGGGACAAGGAGCTAAGACATAAGGAGGAAAAATAAGAGTCCCAGTGGATTTTACTGGACCAAGGCTCATCCCTAACCAAGCTTTCCCAAGCCTGGTGCCCTTGGGGTTGGAAAACTTCCTCGTCCAAGCATATTTTGCTTCTAAATGTCAGGTCTGCATGGCCCCACACTGTAAATGGCTGCTTGTTGCCTGGTTTCCGAGCAGCTTCTCTCCCTCCCCTTGCAGACAGACAGACACTGTAGGTGGCTAAAAAAACAATACACACAGGGAGCCCTTCTCCTAGAAACAGAGCCCAGACATGAAACAACCCTGCCAAGACAAAACACGCCACCACATACCTCATTTTCCCTTTGGGGATCGTAGAGGAGTTGCATATGACAGATGTGAGTCATATTGCTGGGTGCAGGTCTGAAAGATGCTCAGATATTCACTTGAGGAGGGCAAGAAAAGGATCAGATGGAGCAATAACTCTCTGTGATGCAGTGCTCCTCTTTGTGAGCTCCCAGGGTGCTTTACAAAGGAAGACAGTGTCAGGATCTTTGTTTTAAGAGGGGCGCTGAGAGGAAGCATAAATTCTCCAAGGCCACACAGCCTCCAGTGTCAGAGCAAGGGTGAGAGCCCGGGGTACCCAGCCTTGCACTGTGCCCGGGGCCAGGCTGCCCCAGTCACCTTCTTGACAGCGGCCTCATTGCCTGAGCAAAAGACTGCTGAACCCACAGGTTCAGCCTGCAAAATCCAGGATTTCTCTTCTTTAATTATACTCTCCGCAGATCAGGGGGGAATACCTGCCCCTGCTCCTCAGGAGCGTGGCCACGTACAGGCTTGTTCAGGGCATTTCGTTCCTTGAAATGATTCATTTGTATGTAAAATCATATTAGCCTTTTTTGGCTGTCTCCACAGACCCTCCCAGCACAGACAGATCTAAACCTTGAAGTGCCATGAATCTTTGGTGCGCCTCTGCCCGCTCTCCCTTGTGGTGCTTTGTGGCTGGTGACCTTCAGCAGGGGGTTTTTGTTGTTCCCTTTCCCCAGGAGCCCTGGCAGCACCTGCAGCAGCTGGTGCTGATCTTCCTGGAGTGGGAAGGAGAACAGGGGGTTCAAGGCATCTGCTTTTCCCTGTGCAGGAGATAATTGCTGGGGAAAGGCCAAGTCCTGGCACAGTGGGGAGGGCCAGGAAAGCTCCTGCTGAAGTTCTTGTCAGAGCTGATGTTGAGTGAGTCGAGGCAGCCTGTGATGGTTGTGTCTCTACAGTGCCCGGCACAGGGGGGGCTGCCTCTGCCCATGGGTCAGGGGCACCACAGGGAGCCAAAGATGATGATCAGGCGAGGCTGAGAGCAGCTAGAAACTCAGTAAGAGTTCTGCTGCAGATTTATGAACTGAGGCTCAAGTATTGATAAAAGTCAAGCCAAATTTATGGGTGTCAATAAACGGGCACATTCCTGTTAGGAAGCACTGGATCTTTGAAGGAGACAGTGGCAAAATCTGGGTTTCTCTCAAAGTTAAAGATGGCTTTTTGGGACCAGGGGGGCCACAATCACCTCGCCTGATGAGCAGTTTTCCCTGGCAGCTCTGGATACATCCGGGTGCTGGGGGAGACGCAACTTGGGAGGGAAATCCAAATCAAAACTTGAAGCATCCTGTCCACCTGTGGCCCAGGGAAAGGCTGCTGCAAGGATCTCTGGCTCAGTCCCTCCCGGGGTGGTGTGCAGTAAGGTTTGAGATGACATTTCAGATATGCCCTTCATTACAGTGTCTGCCAACCCCGATCAAATATGTATTTTTGCCATTTCTCTTGGGATGTAGCCTTTTTGAGACCTCTGCCTCTGTCAGATTAGAGTTGAATTGGCCAGTGAGTTCAAAATTATGGGGGATAAGGAAAAGGAGAAAGGATATAAATGCACACACACGAGTGTGCACACACCCTGATCGCTTAAACCTGGTTTGGTAGGAGACAAGGCTGGAATTAAATCTATTTGCCAACGCGCTGGCTCCATTGAGACCAGGTGACGAGCTGGAAAGTCGTTGTTTTAGGAAGGAGGAAAGTTGCATTGTTGCTGCTCATGTCAAACCACATCACATTCCCTCCTTCTCGTGCTGGCATGAGAACAACACGGGGCACTCCGGGGCCGTGCTGGCTGCAGATGTGTCCTGCTCCTGGTCCCTGCCCTCATCGATCGTGTCTTCGTGGGCCTGACTCAGGTCTCCTGCGTCACACGGAACCTTTGCAGATGCCAGAGCTGGGGCACTGTTTACAGAGAGGAACATGCTGTCTGCCTCAATTAATTCAAGCAGTTCTCTGTTGTGCTCGGGCAGGATTGATCTTTATAGGGGGTACCATGGGAAGCAGAAATAGGTGCTGGGGTCTCTTGCCATTTGCACCTGAGGAAAGCACAAGCCACACCCAGAAATCAGTGGTGCTGCACCAGGCTGACGTTGCTATGGCCAGGAACTGCCTCTGTTAAAGACACTTCTGAAGGAGATGCTGCAGTCTTTCAGCAGAGAGGAGAGGTTGCAGGGGATTATTCTGTGCAAGGGGAGAAGGTCTCCTTAATTACTTACTTCCTGAGTGGATGTAGGGACAGAAATGTCCGTCCTGCCTGAAGAGTTCCTGGAGGAGCAATCCTGTGAATCAAAAATGGTCTTTGTTACCCTTTTTCTAAACTACAGCAGATCTGGATCCCTTCAGCTCTACTATCACTTGCCACTTTCTGCCAGGCTTCAGAAGTCGAAGACAAAAGAGATTTTATTTTCCCTCCCTCAGTCTTTGGGTGAGAGCCATCAGAAAGCAAACGAGGCAGAGCTGGTGACGCAAACGTTGTCAACACTTGCTTGGTGAGCGCGTTGAAGCTTGGTCAGGCGTGAAGCAGGATTTGGTGGTGAAGGTGTTGCATTCTTAGTCCCTAAAGAGCACCTGAGGTCACAGGCAAGGGAGGGATTGTCCCGCTCTGCTCTGCTCTGGGGCAGCCTCACCTCCAGTGCTGGGGGCACTTTGGGCACCACAAGGTCAGAGGGATCCAAAGCTGTTGGAGAGTGTCCAGAGGAGGGACACGGAGCTGGGGAAGGGTCTGAGGAGCGGCTGAGGGCACTTGGCTCGTTCAGCTGGAGCAGAGGAAACTGAGGGGAGGCTCCTCGGGGGCTGCAGCTCCTCCCGAGGGGAGGCGGAGGGGCAGGGGCTGAGCTCTGCTCTGGGACAGGGACAGGAGCCCAGGGAACGGCTGGAGCTGTGTCAGGGCTTGGCATGGAGCTCAGGGAAAGGTTCTTGCCCCCGAGGGTGCTGGGCACTGCCCAGGCTCCCCAGGGAATGCTCCCGGCCCCGAGGCTGCCGGAGCTCCAGGAGCGTTTGGACACCGCTCTCCGGGATGCCCAGGGTGGGATTGTTGGGG
This sequence comes from Edolisoma coerulescens, assembly GCA_013397115.1. Classification (NCBI taxonomy): domain Eukaryota; kingdom Metazoa; phylum Chordata; class Aves; order Passeriformes; family Campephagidae; genus Edolisoma; species Edolisoma coerulescens. Next base: position 600,980 of record VWZW01003146.1, read on the forward strand.
TGTCTGTGCAGAGCCAGGAGTGGGACTGATGATCCCTGAGGGTCCCTCCCAGCTCAGGATATTCCATGATTCTATGACCAACACACAGCCCCAAAAATCAGAGGCTGCTTTTAGAAATGTTCATGTGTGAATCAGGGCCTCTGACTGTACGTTACTTTTGCATCAGCTGGGAAACCATAAGGAGGTTTTCATAACCATCATTAGGAATTTGCTTTAGGAAAAATATACTGAGAGCCAGTGTGGCTTGTTAGATAGCCAGACTGTGAGACAGCTGGGCTGAGGGCAGCATGGAAATTGCTCTTCTGGCTAAGGACTGCAGCTGAGTGAGAAATCTCTAATTTGTTTCATGGCTTTAACGGGGAGAAACTGGAGAGTGATGGGGATAGGGGGAGGCCACCTGAAACAAAGTTTTTTTCCATTATCCCTTGCCCAAGTAGAAGCAATTTGCCTCAAAAAGTTGTGTTTGTTCCCCATCAAAACAAAAGATTCTGTTGCTTTCTTGGATGCATTTACCCTGTTATTGCAGTTCCAAACAAAATGCCCCTTTTTTCAAAGCAAAGTATTGAGAAGATTTTGTTCTGACTGCTTCAAAAAAGGAATTTTCCCACACTGCCATTTTGACCTAAGTGCATGAGCAGTTCTTGCTGACCTGCAACCCAAGGTACATTTTTTTTTCAGTAAGTGGGGAAAAGACCCCAGCCAGTCTGTGAGGGATTCAAGGTTTGGACAAGACTGAGCAATTGTTCAATCAAAACATCAGGTGGGAGATGCTGTCAGAGAACCTCCCATTTCTTTGGCTGAGGGTCTTCCATTTTGTATTTTGTTTTCTTGTTCGTACCTGGGTGTGGAAGCAGTGCCAGACCCAGCAATGTCAGGGCCTTTCCTACAGTTCAGGAGGAAACTAACCATGCCCCCACCATCCCTCCCCCTGCCCTGGATGTGATGCTCCCTGGGGCTCCCTGGAGTTCCTGTAGATCCCGAGAGGTTGGATGCCCTTGTCTGAGGCTGGAGGGCTGCCATCCAAGAGATTTTTTTGGGCTGGTTTCAGTGAATTTGTTATTTCTGGGGCAGACTTTCCTTGCCACGGCAGGTGGAAATCCACCAGTGCTCATTGCTGGGCTCCTCCTCACCTTTCTGCTTCTTCCTTCCTTTTGCAAACGCACAGCCGAAGCCCGCTGTGTGACCCCAGGGTTGGTGACAGCAGGTCTGGCAGCAGAAGGGTTGGAGCACACGTGGTTTCTGCTTGAGCTGGCGGAGTGGTAGTGAGAGAAAAGCCTTGGGAAAGCGTAACAGCCTCCCAGGGAAACAGGCAACAGGGATCCCTGCTGCTGTTTGAGGTGCTGCATTCCCCATTGCACACTAGCAGGGAACATGTGGGCAAGCCCAGGGACTGCAATCACCAAGGAGAGCTCGAAGTCAAGGATCATCGTCTAATTAGTCCATGCAATGCTTAGCAAGGTTATTTTTATCTCAAGCCCTTCAGAACATACATAATCATTCCACCTTAAGTCTTTCAAAACTTGGTCTCTATGGAAACCCTGATATAAACGACTGCTCATTTCATTTCAGAACGTCTGAGCTGTGTTGCAGCCTCCCTGAGCGTGTGGCCTCACATACGTGTGTACGCGCCCACCCCACGCTGATCTGCATTCTTTCCTGCTGGTCTTCCTCTCCACCCTTCAGATAATAGCACTTGGGGTTTATTTCTTCCAAGCACTGCATATTTAGATCTGCAAACCTCTAAGGAACCTTTGTTTCCAAACTGGAGGGAGGTGGGAGTGAGAGGGACGGTGGAAATCTTTGTGATGCTTGAGTTGATATTCAGCTCGCTCTTGTGGGATTTGAGCAGAAACCTGTAGGATGCTGCTCGTGGCTCCCTGAGCCATCTAAACGGAGCTTAAGGTGTGGAAAAGCCACTTCCCGAATAGTCCTCCCGTATTCATGAGCAGTTGTGACTGATTTCTCTATATTTCGCTTGTGAACACAAGAGGGCCACGTTTGGTGGGGAAAAAAAGGCTGCCAGCAGCTTTGGGAAGGGAAGAGAGGGAAACTGGAAGAAACCTTGAGCTTGAGGGTATGCGGCTCCGAGATGGCCGGGCTGGGGTAGGATGCAGTGCCTGACTGACGATTAGCTGCACCCCAGGTACAACAGCATCAGCCCCTGCTTCCCTTCTGCTGTTCTGCCCCTCTGTCAGTCCCACCACTGAGGCAGATGAATACATTTTGGATTTAACAAACCTGTCCCCCCTGCACTAAGGGCTGTCGTTGCCTCTCTCTACAGCGGGAAACTGAAGCATAGGCGGGTTGCAGTTTTGATCCTCTACAGGACAAAAAATTAGCCTTAGCACATTGTTTTTAGGCATCTGACTTGTGGATAGCAACCTACAACAGGACTGAGTGGCCTCAGGTCTCATGAGTGTGCCATGGAGAGATTCTCCTCCCTGTTCCAGGAAGATCTCTGCTTTATGTAGGTGCTGGGGACAGCTGTGAGGGATCAGGGATACAGCTGGCACATCCAGGGGTGTTGAGCAGGTTGGGAAGGTGGCAGACGAGCTCTGCAAGCAGGGCCAGCTGTGCAGCCACTCCTCCACCGTGTGAGTGACCACGCAGCAGTGACACAGCAGAGAGCAGCAGCCCCGGGTGGCCCAGTCACCCTCTCCTCTCCCCTTGTTAAATCTCTGTCTGCTGCTCTCAGGGAAGGAGGCTACTGGATACAGCAGTGACTTCTGTGAACTGCTGGGTTTGTTAAATCTGATTCCATGTGCCTGCTGGAGAACTCTCTGCTTGCCTGTACATGCTGGTAGGAAAGGATGTCAGGGGGTAGCAGAGTTTCGCCCTATACCTCCTCAACACTTGTGTTAATGTCAGATGTCTCTGACTGCTCCATGTAGTGCTGCTGAGAAGGAGTGAGGCTGAGAGCTGGAGAAAACCCTCTGAGAATAAACCGGAACAGAATCCCTTTGAGCAGTGGCAGAGGTCTCAAAGGACAGCTATCTTTTTGCGAAAAACTCCTCTTCTAAGCCCTCAGCTAATTCCCTTCTTCTCCCCTGTCCTTCTACCCCTCCAGGCCAGCTGAATGGCTGCAGGACATCCAGGGAGATGCTGGCCCCCTCACCATCCTCCCTGTTGCAGTTTCCTCTTCGGGAACATTTCAGAGCTTCTCCAGCAATTTTAGCTCTGCCCTCATTTCAGAGTCCCATTTGCTGACAAGTCCATAAGGACCTGACTGCCACCACCCCCAGAAGGCTGCCGGTGAGGAGCATGGCCCACTCCTGCAGGCAGAGGAGGCTTCTTCGCATGCTCAGTGTAAAAGGCAGTTTCATTAGTTTGCAGCCCTGGCTGGGAACCAGAGCTGGCGCCAGAGATTGTTTTCATGGATAACACCCTGGCAAAATAGAGCTGGTAGCAGCTTGGGTGGGATGTATATTTAATCTGTCCCCTCTCGTTCTTGGATTGGCAAACTGGCAGGCGCAGAGTGGTCGCCTGTCGCTCGCTGTGGGTGCCCTGGGTCACACCAGGGCTGTGCTCCCATGCCCTGCATGTCCATCGAGTCACCAGCTGGCACAGAGACAGGGCTCAGGGTCTTTGTGTCGCATTCCATGGGGACTGCTGGCACGACACACTCGGAATCATAGAATCATTGAGGTTGAGAAAGACCTCCAAGATCGTTGAGTCCAAGCTTTGACCTAATCTCACCATGCCCACTAATGATATCAAAAAGTGCTACAGTGACTCGTTTTTTGAACAAAAGTGCCTTGCTGACTAGGGTGTAGTGAGAAAGCCTAGAAAATGAGAGGTTTTTAAGAAACAGGTAAAACTGGATCGCCTTCAAATTGCCTTCATTTAATGCACTGGGCTGGTATCTGTTCTCTGCAGAGCCCTACAGAGCTCGTAGCCTTTTGAGAGTAGGCAGGGTTTGGTCTTCTACACAATTAATAAGAAACTGAAATAGCAATACCAAAGACTTCATAGAGACATTCAACATCTCAGCATAAATGCTGTCTGTGAAGAAATCCTGTTTTGTGCCTATCTCAGGGGTATCTAGGCAGCACCCAGAAATCACTGCTCACAGTTCTCTGTTGTGAGCACAAATGCCACTCGTTGCTGCTGCACAGAAGCGCAGCAGAGGTTAAACTTCAGAGCTTGAGCATTAAGTCTCTTCCTTGGCTTCTGCTGCTGCAGCAGGCTCAGTTTCTCAGGCTGAATGAGCTTTTCCAAGCTGCCAGAGTTATTTAAGAGCTCACAGGTAAGTTCATGGAGTGCAGCAAGTTGTGCACCATCTCCTTTGTGCAGCCATGCTGCAAGGCAAGGGGAGTTAGCTGAGGTTTAAACCAGGGGCAGCTTCCGAGCTGCCAGATCAGGGCTAAGACACTCTTCTGGCCTAGAAAAGGGGGGACCCAGCACGACCCTTTGCTCTGGCTACATAAACATGCCCTAATCCTACAAAAGCCCTGACAGCCCCAGCAGGATTTTCCATGCTGGTCTCCAGTGGGATGAATGCTCTCACTGAATCTGGCTGGAAGGTTTTTCTTCCAAGAACCTTATTCTGAGTGAGAAAAATGCCATGTGCTGTTCTCCAAGGCAAGACTTCTTAATTTGACCTTTATTTAGAAGAGGGACAAATTAAGGCAAGAAATGGGGAAAACTCTGGCAAATCAGAAGAGAAATTTCAGTGATAAGCAGCGGGACTAAGCCCCACAACCTTGGGGTCGCTGCTCAGCCCTAGCTGAGAGGCTGTTCTGTCCCATGGGTTAATGGAGCAGAGCCTTTTCCTGTTTACAGAGACAAAGCACTTTCCAAGGTGACTCATTCACCTTGAATTGGAGGCAGCTCTCCTCACTGCTGTGCTGGAGAAACGTGTAAAGACCAGTGGCCTTCCCTTAACTGTTGAGATGATATCACTCGCCAGAAACAGCATCCAATTTCCTGATCCTTTGTTTGAGCAACAAACAAATAAGATACGAGCACTGGAGCTACAGGCACATCTTCTTCATAAATATCAAGAGGCACGAGGCTCTGGCATTAAACACCCAACTCTAAATAATGCCTCGAGCCAGAGTTGTTACCCACTACCTTGAATACAGCCCCACTCCATCAGCAGGTTACAATAATAACAAATAAAACACGGAATTAGAGCTGTGCAATACTTGAAAATGAGCCTGTCACTTTGCGTCTGGGCTGGAAATCAATCACCACGTCTTCGAATCAGGTTCTGCTATTAAGGGCTGGAAGAAGGAAAGATTAAAGACATGTCCATGAAAGTCTCTTTCCTCAGGTATGCTGATCTTCCACAATTCTGAATTGATCTTTTTTCTTTCCTGTCCTGTGATTTCTGTCGTTGTCATCTGAGTGGTATCCTTTGGGGCTGTTATTATTAACTAGTACATGTTAAAAGGATCTGTTTCATAGATGGGCAGGGAAGGGGGAGATTAAATTCATTTAACTGTGTAGGTAGGGTAACAGGCACACGCCAGACTCCTGCTCTCCTTCACAGCAGCAAAATGGAGGAGGAGATGGAGCCCCAAAGTTTGTAACACCCTTTCTACTGACTGCAATCCCATTGCCTGCATCTCTTCTGTGGAATCCTCTTGGGCTTCAGAGCCAGTTCTACCAAAAGATTTCTGGGGAGCAGGGAGCATAGCCAGAGCAGTGTTGTGTCGAGGGTACGGCAGCACATTGGCACACTGAAATCCATGTTCCAAACCTTGGTTTCCTGCAGCAATGTCAGTGCATCCCTGTAAACAGCATTTTGCTTCCTGTCATGGGAAACAAGGCCCTGGGAAGGAGCAAAATATCTTAGTGCAGGAACTAAATTTGCAGGGATCCAACACCTCTTGGCAACTGTTCTTCAAGGTTCCAGTTGGCACTGCCTCCTCTTGCTTTCTTCTTCTGGTTATTTAAGAGGTTTTTTCCCTCGGCTCCCATCATCCCACGGTGACTACAGCAAAGGAAGGGGGCATTCTGAAGCGGGCAGGAGCCTGATGAGCTCTAGGGGAAGGGGCTCCCATCTCCCTGAGTGACAGTAATTGCCACTCGCTGTGTCAAGCAGCGCGTGCTGGAAGCACAGGCAGGGCTCTGCGTGACTCAACAGGTTTCTCTGTTTAAATATCTTTTAAACTTACAAAACAAAGTGCTTTTTGCCTTTACTCTTCCCTCCCTCTGCCTCCCCATTGAGTGCTTTGAAAGAGCTTTGTTTTAACTAAACAGCATTTTACATTTCGTGCAGAACCATCGTGTTCCGCACGTTTGTTTTCCCTCCGCCGTGACAGGCGCTGACATTATTTTGATGAGAAGATTCCTCAGCATTTTGAAACGACTTTCAGTCTTCCCTTGCTTGGGGTTGCTTTTTAACTCTCTGAGCTTCAGCAGCCCTGCAGCAGCTCTTGAGGGAATCTGATTAAATCTGGGGAGCTCCAGTGACCAATTCCCTTTTCCTCTTCACTTAGCAGCCTGCAAAGGGCCCACAAGATTTTGCCTACCCAGGGAAATTCCCTCATGAGGTTGTGCTGGATGGATTATTCTGCTGTAGATATGCTGGATTAGTGGCGTGGAGAGCTGAATTTTGATTGGAATAGTAAATCCTTGCCATACAGGCAAATCCTTATGGAGAGGCACTTCCTTACCACAGAAGACAGGAAGAAAGCTGCTTTGCCAAATACAAGGAAGACCTTCACTATCTTGGCAAAAGGACACAATACAAATGATTCCTTCATTGCAGGGGCAAAGGTCTATGGGGGCAGACAGGGTGCTGGGGAAGGTGTGTGTTGGTGTGGGGAGAGGAAGAAGGTCGTGTTTTCTCAGGTCTGATCAACATAAGGATCCCAGCAAAGTTGGCTTGAGAGTGTCTGGGCAGGGACTGGATTTGGAGCCAGTTTCAGCCTGATTGTAGCCTGATTTCACAGCCAGATGCCTGATTCTGTAGCGTTTCCTCTGCAGCAGTTTCCCCCAGTAGCTGAGGTTGTCTGACAGAACCGGGGGAATGGGGACAATTCCATGGCACATCTTTGACCTGCTGACACCTGAGGCTCGGTGCTTCTGCTCCCTTCTGCCAACACCTGACCTGTGTCACTCTCTTGTCCAATACACAAAGATGCAGTTGCCCATCAGGGTCTTGAAACCTGTCCCAGTGGACTCCATAATCAATACAAATGCCAGTAATGGGTTTCTCAGCTTCATCGAACTGTTGGCCGTCCTAAAGACCTGTTTGGGAATGCAGGCAGGTTGTCCTGCAACCAGCTGCCCTGCCCTGAGCTTTGGGAAGGGGAGTGTCCTCCCAGCACTGCCCAGTTGCCATGAACTCCATTCCCTTTGCTTTGATTGACATCAGAAATTTAATTCTGTCTTCCTGCGGGGTGGGCAAAAAATAGGGGAGGAAGAAAGGGAAGACAAGGAAGGTGCTTAAAGACCAGCTGTATTTTGTGCTTGAAACTGGAAGCTTTTCAAAGCCTTCCAAAGGAGCTTAGAGGAGTCCGCAGGTAGGACATGCTTTTAAATTTCCTGGCATCTCTTAATCATTAGCTGCATCCAAGGGGAATTAAAGAATGTCAATCAACATAAGTTATTATTCCTGGGAGCGTCAGCAGGGTGGGCAGTTTTTATTGTAACTTAAGCAGGAAATTGAAATATCAGCATCGGAGTGTGAAATACGCCATTGCAGAGAACTCTTCTTCATAATGCAGGAGGAGGAATGGAAAGAAGATTACACACTATTAGTCCCACTAGAATTTTGCTCTTAATCTGCCTTAAATTGAAAAAATGTTTGGAAGTGTTAACAGTTGTCTGGTGCCACTAAATGGGGGGGTATCACAGGCATGTGGCACCCAAAGTGTTGAGACCAGAGGGGTCTCAGTGCGGAACAGCTGAGGTTCACATTTCCCAGGGGCTCACCTGCTCACCTTCGCTGTTGCAGCAGAGCAAGGGGGTCTTCACTGCGTCCCTGCAGCCCTTTGTGGGGCAGAACAGCAAACTCAGCAGCGCGGGACAGCGCGCCGGGAGGGCACAGGGCAGGAGGCTGCGGGGCTGGGCATCCTCCTGTCTCACCTCGTCGCTTAGTCCCTTCCTGGGCCAGACCCCTTCTTCTCAGGCCTCAGAGCTGCATCATATCTCATAGCAAGAATGGAAATCTTGAGCCACGTCAGGGGTGTTTGATTCGATTTGAGGCACTTGAATACACAATTCAATTGAATCCCTAATATTTTGAAAGCAGGGAGGGCTGTCCTTCCATCAGAACAAAAGAATGACGTTTGGTTAACACTCAGGAAAAGAAAATCCCAAGAAAATGTCTTCCTGGCCCTAGTGGATTGTTTTGTTTCAATTGTGCATAATCATTTCACCCAATAACATTGAAAGATTTCATTTGGGCTTTTATTGTATTAAAATATTAACTGCGGAATATAAAATTATAATAAAACCTTAGCATTAATATTTTAATACAATCCAAAGGTTGAAACAAAACATTAAAACTGCAGAGGAAGTGTAGGGTGGGGAAGGCAGCATACAGACAAGGGAGATTTATGCACATCATCAGCTGGGTCTGTCTTCTTTGCCTCCCAATTATCCTGATGTGCCCACTGTACCTGGGCGGGCCCGCTGCTTCCTCGGCGTCTGGGAAGCTCCTTCCTTCTTTAGATTTAGGGAGAGACTTGGGCAAGAAGAAAAAAAGTGTCCTCACTATTTTTGTAAATGAATGACTCCTGATCTTTAAGTTCACACCAAGGAGACGGATGCACACAGAGGCCCAGTGCTCCGGGGCACTGTGAAGAATGTCACTGAGCTTGGAATGCATGGAAGAAGAAATTTCCTTGCAGGGAGAGAGTTTATATCTACAGTATGTCAAGAGGAAAAGGAAAGAGAAGGAAAAGTCTCTGAGGGGTAATTTTTATAGCATGCATTGAGAGAAGAGACAAAGTTTGAAGGCTCCCAACAGCTGACAATCTGTTATCGCTGCACAGCTCCTGTTACCTTTCTGCTTGGCAGAATATGAATGGTTCAGAGCAAATGAAGGTATAATGTTATTTACCAGCCCTGGCCTTATTAGGGACATCCATTCTCTTGCTCATAACCTGCCCTTTTATTTTGAAGGGAGCAAGGACACGGACAGATGTGTGGTGAGATTATTTACTCTGCCTCAGGTGTTCTCAGCCCACTCAGGATTTGGGGATCTGGTCTTGGTGCACAGAACAGCTGTGTGTGACCCCACAGCCAGTGGGAAATCAAGGCTGTGTTTCAGATACTGACAGTCCTCCAGAGAAGTATTGATTTCAGTGGGAACTTTGGCTGCCAGGGAGCCAGGGCAAGGAAGGGCTCACACATGGGGTTCATTTTCTTTAGGGGTGTCCTAAAGACACAATTAGTAACTGGCCCCATTGGGCAGTAATGAAATATCCACTGAGGCTGGAAACTAGTTGGACTATTTGAACCAATAAGCCCTGAATTTCCCCATTAAGGTGTCCACTGCTAACAGAATTAGGCCTTATAATACTGGGCAGAGGATTAATGGGTTGGAGAAGCCTCAAGAAATCTGCCTTGCCTCTTTCTCTCAGACATGGAATTTGCGGTCATGGATTTTCTGATCTTTGTTATCTGCTGTCCTTAGCCCAGGTTTCCTGGTGTGGGGCAGAACCTGACACTTTTTCTTAAACCTCCAGTCAAAGCTTGGGAGTTTTGGCCTCTGGTTTGCTCAGAGGTGAGCTCTGGCCATGGAAACAGAGCTTTGGAGAGGTATCGTGTTTCCAGTGGAGTTTGATGCTGTATTTAACTCCTGCTGAGGAGAAGACTTTGAACAGGGAACTTCTTTCGACCTTTGGTTGTGCCTCTGAAGCTTTGCTCTCCAGACAGTGACTGATGGGTGAATAAAAGCCTCGGAAAGTGCCCAAAGCCTCAAAGAAAGCAAGGAGCTTTAAACCAGAGCTACAAACTCACAGTGGGCTTTCAGGAAAGTGCTGAGGAGAGACGGGAGAGAGGGACACCTGAGATGCTGCCTGGAAGCAGGCAGCACTCTGTCTCCCACGTCCAGTCCGGCCACACCGCCCAGTCCAGACTGGTGCAGTGCCTCTGCTTCTCCCTCAGGCCAGTGTGACTGGTCACTGCACCACCCATCCCTGCAGCCCTCTTCTTCTTCCCCCTCACACCTCAGGACTGGTCCAGCGCGGGGTTTGCAGGGGTGCCATGGTTTCTGTGGGCTTTGGCAGAGGCTTGGAATGTGCCTCAAAGGCTTCCCGAACAGCAGTGGCTTAGCCAGGCCTGGGTCAGGGCCGCTCAAACCCTCCAAGCTCATCCACTGCCAGTCTGAAAAATCCACTTTTCGCTGTTTTCTGTTAGACTCTTCACCGCCAGCTGCCAGAGCTGTGTTGGAATCAGCTGAGGAGGAGGGAGGAGCCCGATTATTTCTTCTGTTGGAAATCATAAAAGGGAAAGGCACAAGGGATGAAGGAAGTAGTGCTGATTAGAAGAGGCTCTGCCTTTGAACCATTATCACCATTTTATGCCTTTCCTCGGACATCCTCTGTGTCTCACTGCTGGACGGACGGCAGTAGATTCCTGGAGCAGCAGCGTAGCTGTTTCACACAGCAATTGCCCTCATCAAATCCTTAGAGGCTGGAATGGCAGTTGGAAGCACAACCTTTGTGCTTTGGGGGTCACTTTTGGGGTCACGCCGGACCTTGCAGAGCTTCCAAGGAGAAGGGCTGAGTCGCCACCTAACTCATCTCATGTGGAGTGAGTCAGTTTGGACCCGTTTGTGCCTCTCCTCTGGTGCCTCAGGAACTTGGGAGGGGCAGATCAGTCACAGATAACTGGGATTTCCAGCACAGTTGTGCCAGAAATCTGCCAGCTTATAATTAGCCTCTATGAATAATTCATGGCAGACACTGCGTCCATCAGACCTGACAGCCGTAATCGTTTTGCCAGCAAAATACGGGGTTTGTCTTATTTGTGAAAATGATTCAAGCAGCGTTTTGGGTTTTTTTTAATAGAAAAGGGAAGGGTACATGTGTCCATGCCTGTATATAAATATATATATATTATGTTCAAATATATAAAAACACATATACCCCCCAGGCACGCACACACACACTTACATGCTCTGCATGCTCACTCTGTAATAGAATCTCTGTTTGGATATCATGGATCAAACCTATCAGTGATGTAATTGATTAAGCCAATGGGATTGCAGCAGGAATGAAGACATATTTATATCTGCTCTCTTTTACAGTCTAAAAATACACTGTAATTCTGAATGGATGCGTTTTTAGGCAGATGGATGAGTTTTTAGGGAGCTGCATTTAGAAATACCTCCAGTCCCATATTTTGTTGTTGTTTTTGGAAAGCAGGGAAGGAGATCAGAGTCTTAGGGTCCTGTCAGGAGCCTTCACGTGTCCTGTCTCTTTAACGCTCCATCACACTCTCCCTCCCTCTGTGCTTTCATTCTTAAATACGGGATGTGTCCAGGCTTTATTAATTTATAACAATAGCTGATGGTGCTGGGGAATGAATGGGGCTAGGAAATATCTGACATGGCAATTAGGACTGCCATCACAGCGAGGCCTGATTTTTGCTGGAAGGCAATTTGCTGTAAACCACCAAGGTTAATTGATTGTGGGGGGAGGGGAGGAGGAGGGAGGAAAAAAAAAGGAAACCCCCATGCAAATGATTTGGGCAAAAATTCTCTTCCTGCCATGGTGTAGATCTGGAGCAGATCCCCTGATGTTTGCGTGGTTGTCTGTTGTATATGAGAAAGCCCTTTCAAGCACGCTGAGGACGGTATGGCAGGCAAAGGTGTCTGTTGCAGACCAGCAGTTTCCTCAAAATGCAGCCTCTATTTATTGCTGCACACTCCAATTCCAGAGGCACATCACAGGATCAGCGGTGTTTCTCTCCATTGGAAGGGAGATGGTGCAGCCCAAGAGGCGCTGGGCTGCCTGAAGGTGTCACAGGGCTTTCAGTTCAGTGGTGTCAGGATGGTGAAAAACCATCTGTATGTTTTCTCCTCTTGTTTTCTGGCATTTTGCTTTTCTCCCTGCTCCTCTGAGTTGTGTTGTTCAGTCCTTTGATGTCGCTGCACTGAAGTGCAGGGTTGGGTCAAGGCAAACAGGGCTGAAAAAGCTGAGAGTGATCTCAAGGGTTGAAAGAGTCTGGGGGAGCAAGGACTCTCTTCCCGGGCTGGTAAGGGAGAAACTGTTGGTCGGCAGAGTGGAGCAGGAGACAGGACGCCCAGGCTCTCCCTCTGCTGTCACATGTCACCGCCCACCCTTGGGAAAACCCACCTGCTCTCAAAGAGCACAGACCCCCCACAAACACATTTCGCAGCAATACCCAAGGCATTTGACCATGGACCTCAGAAAGTGCTGGGAAAATGGGCAAGGTCACAGCCCTGGCACAGCATCCCCAGGCTGCAGGACCTGAGGAAGGGAACAGACACTCTGGCCCCAGAGCAGGGTGGTGGATGTGACTCCGTCCCACCTCGCCTTTGCCTGCCAGCAGCTTTAAAACAAGGCAGTAGAGGGTGAGTTCAGTAATGCTCTGCAGTGAAAAACAGCAGCAGGAGAGGCACTGGCAGAGGGTCACAAGTGTTTCCAGCTCCTTTCCCCGTCTCTACTCAGTGATCCCAGGCAGAGGTGTGACACCACCTGCTAACACACTGCTCAAGATGACTGATCCAAGTAGAAGTGACAGCTCTTGGCAACACATCACAAGCCTGAAAATTCAACCCAGGTCCTCTAAAATGTTCAGCTGAGTGTTAGAAAGGTGAATTCTCACTGCTGCCCCTCTCTCCTCATCCACAGTGCAATGATGGAAGAGGACAGACCACAAAACCCTCTGAATTCTCTTGCTCTAGCAGGGAACGTGGCCATGGCTGTGGGGCTGGCAAGAAGGTCTGTCTTTCACAGCAGGCTCTGGAGGCAGCTTTGGGCTGTTCCTCTGAAAGAACCTCTGTCATAGCCTAGATTTGGTGCATAAACCCATCTCTTCCTCCCCATCTCCAGAGCAGTGAGAGACACCCAGGTAATCACAGCCATCTGGGTTCGTGCTGTTTTGCAGTGAGTATGCCAGGTGGGACACAGGTACAATTTAGGGCCAGATGTATTTATCTATACATCCTGCCAGCCCAGCAGCATGAGCTCTGAGTGAGGTTATGGGGATGTGGAGAAGGATGGGATGTGCAAGTGAGGGTGGAATCATGTCCCTGACCATGCATGAGGAGCCAGAACACGTGGGGGAGGTGGGATGTGGAGAGGAAGCAGGTGAGTGGAGGGCCAGGTGACCGTGTGAGTGTTGTGTCTGCACAAGGACGTCCAATGGCCCCATCATAAAGAACACAGCACTGGAACCCCAGTTGCTTTCTTCCTCTCAGACAGCATTTAAATGCCAACACACTAACGAACACGATGCATTATTTAAAAGCCACTGTGCTTGACCCTACAAGGAGCTTTTCAAATGCCTGAATGTCAAGGAGAAAGAAGTTGCTATTTCACTGATGACTGGTGTGCCAACCTCCTTCTCGTTTACGACGTGACCAAGGCGAGAGGCAAAGAGCTGCTGAGAGTGGGTGTGGGGGCATGAGGGGACAGGCACGAGACCATCGCAGTCACCCCAGTGGAGCAACCCATGGAGCTGACGCTCGGGACTGGAAAAGGTAAGTGAGGGGAAGATCAGTCCCCAGGGAAGGAACACAAGTTTAGGGGCAGCAGCTCTCAGAGGAAGATGTTCAGAGCTGTCGGGGTGAGTCTGTTGTTTGGGCTTGGTGGTTCTTGGCGCTGTTAGGCTGATGTGTCTGCCCATCCCTCAGAGCTAGCTATAAAGCTGCGTTAAGGAGACTGGCTGTGGTTTGGGAAGCTGTGCTTCCAGCCCTGCTGGAAGCCATGGAGTCCTCTGAGATGGTCAGTGGGTGCTCCTGCCTTTCTGTGTGGGACACGAGTCTGGCACTGAGCAGACGGCTCGGGCATCCCCACACCTGTCACACAGCTGGGGGAGACCCCACATCACGTCCAGGCATCTTGGGGTGCTCACAGGAGCAGAATAGCACCAGCTCTCTGTCCTAGGTAATGTGAGTGGAATTTTTCAAGACTTGGTTGTTAGCAAGAATCACAGAATCACAGGCTGGTTTGTGTTTGAAGGGATCTTAACACTTACCTCGTTCCGAGCCCCCTGCCATAGGCAGGGACACCTTCCACTAGACCAGGTAGCTTACTGCCCCAAATAACTGGAGCTGTCTTGGGTACAGGCTGTGGGTCTTATCCTTCACTCCACGGTGACTTTTGAAAGCCCTGGGTGAGGCACCAACAACAGTCAGCAGCACATGATGAGGAGAAGACTGTGGGTTGTTCTCTTCCACTCACGGGCACTTTGGAAATACCTCTTGGGCAGCGTGATGCTTTTAGCATCTGCAAAGAGAGGCATATTTGTGCTTCCCTCTTCTATTTCTACTGTGGAAGGACAAAAAAGTCACAACTATAGTCTTTGTAAGTGCCATAAATACTGTATTTCATCTCTCCTACACTGCTAATGATGCTGTGTCCTGGTTCCCCGCTGCTGCCACTCCAGGCAAGGCTATCGGGTGACATGTGGATGAAAAGTTACCTAAAGCTAGCAAGAATGGACTCAGGTTTGGGGTGCAGTAAGCAAAAAGTGAAATTTCCCAAGCAATTCTGGAGTAGCTGCAATGTTCTTGGCTTGTATTTAGGCACCTAACTCAGACTGAAACTTATAGCAAAGCTTAGTCTCCTTACAAGAGCCTTTAAAACTTGTTCTCAGAATCCAACATGGATTATAAATCATTAGAACAGATGAGGAGGGATCCAGAATGGATGAGGCACCAGTAAAATAGATTAGTTAGAATACAGAACAGATCTAAAAGCAGAACAGCTAGGGAGATTATTAGTTGAAGAAGATGAGATTAGATAGAACAGCTCTTCTGCTACCCTGGCTTTCCTGTTCAGTCTCACAGCCAAAAGCAGCTTGTGCAACAATGCCAAAAATCAAAACATGCTTCTTCCAGGATTCAAAATCCACCAGCATTTGAATTTGTCCAGAACCCTGTCTTCACCCCAGGCTGCCTGTCTGTTCCGAGATGGAAAAAGAACACAGAGGAAGGAAAGGTGAATGTAGCAGTCAGCAAGGGCTTTTCTAGAGTTGGGGTGCAATGGGCAACCACCTGTGAGCTCAACTTTAGTTTTCTAGAGCTAAAAAGGAGAGAAAGAGTCCAGAGAGACAAAATCATTTAGGGCTTGGGGTTTTATGTATCCTCTGCACACCAGCAGTTGTTGGAGTTGACCCTTTGTTTATCTTGCCTACTGTGGCTGGAAATCTTTAATGTTTGTTTCTCCAGAAGCAATAATTCCAATGGATGGAAATGCACTTAAAGCTTCTTAGGCAATTAATTCATTTGCTTTGGTTCGTGCTATTACTGGAAAACACCATCCATTTCTTTACATTAAAGAGAAAAGAGAGAGATTTGCAGAGAGGAGGTGGCAGTGAGGCCCTTCAAGTGGGCCAGGAGCTGTTCATCTGGCAGGAGTGAGCTGAGTGCTTGCAGATGCCACACATAAACCATGGAATCACCTTCTTAACACACTTCCCAGCAGCAACTTCCCAGACTCCTGCCTGCTCTGGAATTTTCATGTGTCCATGAATCATTTTAATGAACTTACCAACACGTTCATAAGTTATCAATTGAACACTAATTAATAATTATTAATAATTATGCTTTGGGATCATCTCATATGTAATTCCTTGTAAATGTGTTGTAAATATGACACCTCCCCTCTGTGTTTGACCAGCCCAGTTCACAGGGTAAGACCCCTCTGCAAGGTGGGAGGCTCCTTCCCTCCCATCCTACCCAGCCCTCAGCCATATCTTGCTCAGCTCTTACCAGGCAGCATATTCTTCTTCCCTGGGCACTGGGAAAGGAACTGCTAGGAGAAAAGTGCAGAATTTACTGGGTGATGGCTCACATTACCAAGGCAAATGCGTGCTGCGGGGCAGCAGCATGAACAGCCACGGCAGATCCTCGCTGCAAATGTTACAGGGATTTCCAGATGAGAATTAATGGACTTTCCTTGGCTAGCGTAGGAGAAAATGTTCTACGTGTGGTTGTTTATTATTTCTGTTACAGTCACTGTTCTTGCTTATTGCTTCCATCTGTTGGCATCAAACTATTGGCTCTTGTCTTATCACTGGGATGTAAACCCTTCACGGGCAGGGAGCACGGTTTGGTGAGAGGCCGAACAAAAGCACCGGAGAAATTTCGGTGTTTAAAGACTGGGGTGCCTGAGAATCAGTTCCAGAGAGGAACTCAGGTACTTAATACCCAGAGGTTTCATTTGGGAGGAAATATGTTTGATGGCCTGAAATATTAAATGCATAAATTGTTACCCTTTAAGTCTTGTGAAGTCATTTGCTGCAGACCATTGTCTCTTCAGTTGGTGCCTTGGGACATCATTGCCTTTGTTGCTCAGAGTTCTCGGGGAACCGATCAACCCAGACCAGCTCCTGGTTAAAGACCACTTAAACTCCTACTTGGGCATAAGTTGTTCTGCTAATTCTGCCTTGCTGTCCTAAATGCTGCCACATTAGACAGGACAGGATCAAGAAGGTCAACTGGGAGATCCAGAATCATTGTGAAAAATAAGGCCACTCTCCAGGCCGTGTCTGCATCCAGTCAAAGAAACAGGGGCTGATTTTGAGAGAGGCATGGGACCCACTGGTGGCTGTAAGACTCCACAAACAAAACTCTCTGTCCATGCAGGCGAGCACTGTCCCTCCACTGCCACAAGGGATCCTCTGGATAATCCCATGCAGGTGGCACAAGCACTGCCATTTATCCACAGTGGTTTGGAAAACTTGGCAGAAAAGGGAGATGCTGCACTAGGTTGTGTGCTGTTTTACAAATTTTAATCCTCACTTTGAATTTTCCAGCAGAATGGGTTTGTTCTGCCTGTGGGCTGGAGGGAAACTTCTTTTCGTTACCCTGGAAACATGAAGACGACAGATCCATCGTTCATTGGCAAGAGGGAGAGGATGAGAGAGAACTACATGACAAAAAAGTGTGAGGGGGAAGACCAAGGGAGTAAAAAGGCCTTTCAGAAGTGCCATCTTGACCTGCTGCTTCAAGGCTGGGAGCAGGGGGAGTGCTGAAGCTACCACCAGTGCTCAGGATTTCCCAGCACTCGCTTGGCTCTCCCGTAGCAGCCGACTCACCGGAGTAATTTTGCTCAACTTTGACAATAAAGCAACGGGTGATGGATTAATGTTAATATCTGCTTGCTCCCTTCCCAGCTCGGGCGGCCTGGAGTCAGCTCATGCTTTACATCCTCGATCTTTTACCTCATTTAAACCCGGGGTGTTGTGCATGCAGAGCACACCCAAAGGTCAAAGAGCTGCTCCGTGAGGAAATGGCTGAGCTGCTGGACAACAGCTCGTGTCCTGATACTGTAGATGGAAGAGGAGGAATCCAGACGTGCCCACTCAGAAGCCACTTCCCCTCCACAGGGAGCCCATGAGGACATGGAGGCAATCCACCTGATTGAAGTCAGGCAGGAGTTCACATCTCCTGGTTTCACTGGCTTTGTGAGGAAGGCAGTGGGTTGTTCTTGTCCAAGCAGCCACAGAAGAAACTGTAACAGGCAGCGTGGGAAAGCTGACCACGGACACACGACATGGGACTGAGAAGGGATTGGGCTCTGCGTGTCTGTGCTGCTCTCGCAGACAGCCAGCAGTGAAATGTGCCTTTGGCTCCAGGTGAGGTTGGAGCATTGCTGGGTGCTGTGTCCTTGGTGGCAGCTTCAGAACAAACTGGAGAGTTTTCTGTTCTGGATTCTGGAGCCTGGCACAAGCAGCTGGGGGAGAGGTGCAGCTTGCTGTGAGCTTTATCCCTTGGTATACACATCCACCCACATCCACACTGCAAAGTTTGAACTTAGGGAAGGGATTTGCCCTCAGCTCTTGAGTTACTTGGTGTCACCACTTGTCTTGGAGGGTACAGGGCAAAGAAATCCACGCTGCCACAGAATCCCTTTTCTTTTGCTGTGAACCAAGAGCTCTGGAGAAGATAAACCACTCTTTAGTGTCTTGGTGAGCACATAATTAAATTATTCAAATAAAAGAATGCAGATTTCTGCCCCTCCCACTGAACATGCAGGAGTTAGACTTGGGAATATTCTTTTTTCCTGCTGGAAATTTGAGTGAAGAGCAGGTGGAAAGGATACTGCAATGCAACATTCAGCTGCTTAATGCCGGGATATGTAGTTCCTGCCCCACTAAGTTCCCTGTGCTCACCTCCTGGTTCCATGCCCTGATGATATAAGTCCCCTTCCTGCACTTTGTCTCCCTTCTGCCCTCCAAAGCACCAGCTCATATTAATCTTCTCTCTCCTTGCTGAGTTGCAAAGTGCTTAAAGGCAAGGACTCCATTTTCTTGCTCTTACGAAGTCCCCTGTGCTCTCAGGGCACCATGCAAATAAATACATGGTAATGAGCAGACACCTCTCATCCACACTGCTCCCGGGGACAGGGAACCTGGGCTTCACCCCAGAGCTTGCAGGAGTGCCAAGCAAAAGGTGCAGAAGCACAGGACAGCTCGGCTTGGTGGGATCTTAAAGCAGCCCCAGCCCCTGCCATGGGCAGGACACCTTCCACTAAACCTGGGTGCTCCGAGCCCCGTCCAGCCTGGCCCTGGACACTTCCAGAGAGGGAGCAGCCACAGCATCCCTGAGAAACCTGTGCAGCTTCGTTCTCCATCTGCCCCCCTCTCTACCTCACCCTGCTCCTCCCTCCTCCCACAGTTTTGCCTTTATGTCTCCAATTTTCCACTTGTCGCAGTCCTGTGTCCCCATCATCCATCGCCACCCTGCTTCAGCCGGCACTCCTGTGAGAACGGCCTCAGCTCCTCTACAGTCCAGGGAGGAGGAGAAACCTGAAAGGAAACCTTTCCCTTGAAGAAGGATGATAACCAGCGTGGGCCAGGTACAAGTTGTTGGTTTGGTGGGCATGGGAGGAGCTGCGTGCGCGGAGATCCGCAGGCTGCAGGCACAGCACAGCTCTGAGCTGAGCTGGATTTTAACCTGCCACTGCCATCTGCGGGGCTGTCGGTGCCAGCAGCAGAGCCCGGCAGTCTCGGGAGGATACTGAGCTGTGTTATGGTTATTATCCTCTTCCCCAAGGAAGTTTGCAGTCCCTTTCCCCTCCCTTGCCCTGTTGCTGGAGCAGCGTCAGTGCAGCCGCCGGGCAGAGTAGCAGCAGCAAGAGGCAAGTGCAGCAAATGCTGTTTGACAGCGCGGTTTGGATGCATTTCAGGTGAAAACACAAAAAAACCCCGAGCGTGTTTGATCCTGGTTGTACCTGCCTTCCATATTCATGTTCGTGCGCCTCCATGTCATTATGGGATTAAAGCATCATTAGCACACAACGAAAGCCTTTGATAACACCCTGCCCTGTGCTCCTCCTTGTCTTTCCTTTTCGCATTTCTCCTGCCCCATCCTCTTTTCTTTCTTTTTTCCCCTCTTTTCTCTNGATGCTCTGGAGTAACACCTCACCAAGATCCAATACAGTGGAAAGGACTGATTCTGACTGTTCTGACATCAGCGGGGATGTTGCTTTTAGTGTGACAAACTGGAGGCAGCATCACCCAGCGCAAATCCGTGCAGCTGTATCCAAGTCCACAGCAGCTCTGGGAGGGCAGAGGACACCGCAGCTGAGTTGGTGCAAAGAGGGTGGGGAACACAAGCAGGTCCCCGGCGCGGGGTTCTGGTGTAAATGCAGGAGTTATTCCACTGACATCGGGAAAGCTGCTTCAGATTTACACCAGGAAAGCAGCGATCAGTACGCGGTGTTCAACATCCACTTCGCAGCTCGTTACTGAAAGCTGCAGCGTTTGGAGCAGCTGCTGCTGAATGCCAGTAGTATTTTTAATAAGGGTGCTGAGACCAATCTACTCCTGTATGGCAAACGTGACAGCAATTTAGATTGAAAGCCTCTGTTTTCCAGACAGACACTCAGCCAGTTAGTGCAAACAAAAAGGCACTTGTAACTCCGGTCCTTTAATCTTACTCTTTGCTTGGTGATAGATAAGGCGTCTTGACATCAAATTGCACTAATATGGTCCTCTGAAGATTAGCACTGTGGACAATGCTCGTCGTCTGGCTTTCCCTGATATGGTTTCTGAGTGTAGCAAGGTCTAGTGGTCGAAGCAGGGATGCTGGTATGGGAAACGGGGCTGTTCTCACGCTCCTCCTGCCTCTGGCTTCCAGTCTGCCAGTGGCTGACCTTGCCTCTTGGTTTTTGCAGTTGTAAAATGGGCATAAAAGATACTAATTGCCAGGGTGGGGAACTCGTTAGGGGATGGCTAATGATTATTGGCTTGAAAATTACAGAGAAGAGTGGAAAAGAAACAGAAGGAAGGTTTTGCAATGAGTGTGGGATGCAGGAACTGCTTCTCTAGAGATCCCAGAGCTGTTTCCTACATATGGTCTCGTTCCTCTCGTTTGAACTAAGGGGCAAAAAATGTAAGGTCAAGCAATTTGCTCAAGGTCGTGTGAGAAGTCTGGAATGAGCCCAAGTGCTGCAGGTGCTGCCTGTTGCAGACAGGCTGTAAGGGCTGTCACCACACACAAACCCTCCCCACCTGGGCTGCACTGGGCAGAGCTGGGATCCCGTCAGCAGATCCAGAGCGGCACTGGAAGGGGAGAAACAGCCGCCCCTGAGAAAGCGGCGTCTGCAGCACTTTCTCCTGGCTGTGCCAGAGCTCTGTCCCACACCTGGACTGGCCACACCGGACAGAGCCATCCAGAGGGGCAGGGAGAGGTGGGGGTCAGCAGGAGCTGCGAGGTGAGGGCCCAGGAGTGACTCAACACGTGAAGCCTGACAGCTCCGTGGGGAGCTCTGGCCACAGAGGGGAACGAGCCTCATCACACTGAAACTGGGAAGGCTTCCAAAACCTTGTCTTCACGAAGCAACAGTACGCAGGTTTGCATAAATATCTCTGAAATTCATCAAACAGCCCAAATGAAATACACTAAGGAAGGAAGCACTTCTGCATTTAAATCTGCACACAGTCGCTCCCGTCTTTGAAATCCAGCGATGCCCGCCCCTCCATCAGCCCAGGAGCAAGGTATATTCCAGATGGTTCCCCCATCCTAAAAAACTGCACTGCACAGCCGATTAAATTCTGCTTGTTGTAATTAAGCCCGACACAATTAGCTGTCAAGCAGGGCACTCATCTGTTTTATGTTGCAATCTCTTCAACAGGCAAGGCTGCTAGACAAGATTGTCACTTTTCGAAAAGATTTTCATTAGTTACCCTGGGCTCTGTGTCAGACACTGAAATATAAAAATGTGTTCTGTAGCCAAGTCAGGGAAATTCTCATTTAATGTTCCACACAGTATTATGAAAGTAATGTAGTCTGAAAATGAATGCATTTTGGAACATTTTGGAAGAAATGCAATTTGTCTCCTAAGTAATAACTGCATGTTCATGAATTTACTGATTTTTTTTTTTTTCAATATGCCTTTCATAAAGTTGGGAAGACTTTTTCTGACCTAAAATGAGAGGAAGAGAAACTGTTGATTTTAATGTTAGTCCCCTTCCCTCCCTCTCTCCCTCCCCCTTTCTTTCATTCCTTCTTTTCCATCACTTCTGTGCAGTCTCAGTATAAGGACCAGGCATTGTCCGATGGATGTGGGAGCTTGGCATGGAAGAAATATGTGTCTCAGAGATGGAAAAGACAGGAAACAATTGTGGTTGGTGAGGAACAAGGGAGCTCCATCTTTCCATTACTTTAAAAACAGAGAGCAAGAAATCCCCCGTTGTTCCTCACAGTCCCCCAACCAGAAGATGCAATTACAATTTTCCCAGGTTTGGTGGGATGGTGAATTTTCTGCATTGCTGATGGCAGAAGGTAAGTGGGGGTCAAACACACAGAGTCATGGGTGCATCTCACCACCAAAATTCAGATTTGCAGTCAAAGTCAGCAAGGATTCCAAGCTTGTGGAGCCTCCTCCCTTCCTTGAATAGATGCTGGATTCTAGGACAAACTCTTCAGCTCTCTCCAGTCAGTGCATTGCCTCCCTCTGCTCCAGTTTGTGTAAAATTGTACCTTCGGTTCCAGTGCTGAAGCATCCATGGCTGCGTTCAGATCCAAAGGCCTGAACTGGGGATCTTGCACAGCCAGGATGACTAGAAGCAGAGCTGAGCAGCCACTGAAGTAGTGGCTGAGCTTCCATCAGAAGATAAATAGATGAGTCAGAGTTTCTGGGTTCAACTGGGCAGGAATTTGGTAGAGGGGGAAAAAGAAAAAATAGATTAATGGCAACAAGTTGGAAAATGAAAATGGATGCGTAATTACAGTGATAATTGAGAGAGTAGACATTAACTGGCATGAGTGAGCTCAGCAAACTTCTGCATTGACTTTAATAGTTGCAGTTTGACGTGGTCCAGAGTTGGGTGAGCAGCAGGGCTGAGGTGATGGTGTCACTGCATCCCTCCAAGGGTAGAAATCAATCTCATCTGATCTGTGATTGCCCCACGCTTGTGTACTCAGGGTTCTGTGTGCCCTTGAACAGGAACAAGTAGAATGGCATATACTACTGTCTTGATATGCCTGTACAAATTGGGGTTGTCAGTTTATGTGTTGAGATGAAATACAGTTCTCAGGTCATAAGAAGTTATGTGCTGAAGTTCGAACCCTGCTGTGACAAGCATTACCTGGCTTTGTTTGCTGCCTGTTACTGGCCATTAACTCCCCAGGCAGACTCTCTGATTCAGAATTCAAGTGGCTTTAATCAGGCTGCACTTACCCTCCTCGGGAAGGAATAAAGTTCATTCAAATTAACACCACTTTATCTCCAAACAGGAGCATCCCCCACGTGAAGTTCAGTGTGTGTTTTAAAGCTTTGCCTTTCTAGGCACCCCTTTTCCTCACTCGATTTCCTTTTCAGTGAGGCCTTTCCTTGAAAAAAACTCACATTTTCCCAGGGGCAGTTCTGGAAGTTGTCTCATTCCTGCCCTGGGTGTCTGCACAGAGCCAGAAGCTCAGGGCTGGAGTGGACCCCAGCCCATTAAGCAGAAGGAAGAGCAGGAAAACTCCACAGGAGCATGAGACGGAGCAAGTAACAGCAGAGGGGTGAGCAGGAAAACACTCTCTTGATTGAGCTGGGGGAGAAGAAGGAGCAGTGGTGATTACGGGGCTTGCAGATCTTTGTTTAGGAGAGCTGTGGTCCTGCCATCCGTCCCGTCGCGCCGAAGCAGCCAAGGAGCCCTTGGGCAAGCGTGGTGCTGGCAGGAGCTGAGGCAGAGCCGCTGTTGGGTGGGTGCAAGGCTGTCTGGCTGCTGCCCCAGAGCTGCTCTCGTGTGCTCCAAGCACTCCTGGTCCAAAGAGCAGAGTGCCAGGGCTTTTCCTCTCCGGGAGGTTCCCCCCCTGCTGCAGCCGGGGCAGGATGGCCGCGGGACAGCACAGATCCAAGCAAGGCTCTCTCGTGTGTCCAAAATGCTGGTCAGAAGAACGGTCCTGCACGCTGTGGTGTGCAGGGATGGGGCAGAATGAAGCAGAGTCACAGCCTGTTTGCCACAATGACAACAACTGAGTAAATCTGAGACACGGGAGAGCCGAAGGGTCCGTGCTCAGCTGCACGTGCACGGGTACCGTTTGCCCACGTCTCTGGACATCTGCTCTCCACCCTGAGCTACTGCTCCAGCCCAGCTGCTGGGGCTTTAACATTCCAGGGAAATGGCTCATGTCTTTTTTTACACTGGGATGAAGTGCCCGGGCAGAAAGAGAGGATCTGTGAGGAGCCACAGATGCACGGCAGCTCCGCTCCAAGTCCTCTGGCCGCCTCCTGCGCAGGCAGGGATGAGTCTGGCAGGTCCTGCCTTCAACACCCGGCTTCTCTCCCAAGCTGCTCGCTCCAGGTGGGCCTGGGACCCACACGGGTCCCTTCGGCTGGCGCTGGCACCGGAGGGATGCTGGCTTGGCTGCTGCACGTCAGCACATCGTAGGGATGTGGTAGCAGGGACTCCTGGCTGGCTGTGACTCCCTGATTTATTGCAAATAGCTTTGGGCAGAGCTGCTGTGATAACAGTAAAAACCAAACCCCCCAAAATGCCTTCCCACTCCATCCTTTAGCTGGATGTGCTACTGGCAGGGGCTTTGCCAGCACCAGGTGCAAGGAGCTGCTCACGGGGTGCAATGAAACCCAGCTTTGATTTTTTTGTGTCTGTTTCACCCTTTCCTCCCTCTTCATACTTGTCAGCAGGACTTCCTCCCTTCCTAGGTAATCAGACTGAGGGAGATTTTCCCCTTTTGTGTTTTAATGATGGGAGACGAGTCAGGAAGAGATCACTGAAAGAAAAAGGCCTCCGGGTACTGGAATGAAGCTGCAGGTGCCTCCCTTCTCCCCACGCTGATGCTGCTTGCTGCCGGCTGGCAGCTTCCTTTGGGTTCTTGTCTGGCTTTGGTTTGGGATGGCACATGAGCAAAGCTGCAGCACTCACCCCTCTGAGTTCCAGCCTGTGCTTGAGGAGACTCACGGCCCTTTGGCTTCCTCCTCAGCATCTCCCTGATGAGGGCCAGAGAGTGCTGGTTTGGCACAGCAGACCGCCAACCACGACACACTGCACAGCTCCCTGGCACACTCAGAGCCACCCTTAGGTCTCACTGAAACCCCACACTGCTGAAGGTTTTATCACAGTGACCTCCTACAACATCACAAACCCCAAACTGTCACCCCCGTTCTCCAGAAAGAACGTGAAGAGATGGATGAGCAGCTCTCTGTTGTCTTTCAGGTGAGCAAATTTAAATATGTAAGTCTGCCTGACAGTTTCAATTATTATTTTTTTAAGTGTGCTACAAGAGAGGAAAAAAAAAGAGATTTATCACAAAAGATTACTTTGGGGAAGGGAGGAGGAAGGACGGGGGAACACTAGAATGTTTTATTTATGGGAAAACTGCAAATTACCTTAATAAATTCCTTTACTAAGCTGTGTCAGCTACTAAAACATTGTTCTTTGTGGGTGAATAACTTTTAATTTGAGTGTTCTAGTATTCAGCAGAGTGAGGTAATGGATTAGCAATTGCCTGTATTGTAAATGTCATCTTGGCATAATTAGGGTGATTATTGTTAACCAGTGGAGTTTAGTATTTATCTGTCACTGGGTGAGGGAATATAACAAAGCCCCAATTAGTTATAAATGGTGGTGGGTGGTGGGGATGGAACAGCCTTGGAAATGCTATTTTTGTTTTAAATTTATTTCAGCGTTTATTTGGTCTTAACATTGGCATTAATGTGATCTCCCCTGACTAGAGGGGTGGAGAACCACGTGCACATGTAGATGTTGTGTGTCAGGGCAGGAATTACAGTAGAGAAGGTGGCAAAAGTGGGATCAGCTCCTCAATTCACTGCACAGGGCAGCAGCTGCTGCTTGTGTAAACTGTCCTCCACTGTGCCCAGCTGGGAACACACGTAATCCCTGAATCCATCCAGAACTGCAGGCTCAAGAAAGCATAAAAAGGTGTAAGAAAAGCTTTTTTAACTGACCCCATCCTGATGTCTCCTTTCCTGATCCACTCACCTTTGTCCCTTTGTCCTAATGGCTTTCCACTGCCAGAGGGCAGGGTTAGAGTAGATATCAGGCAGAAATTCTTGGCTGTGAGGGTGGGGAGGCCCTGGCACAGGGTGCCCAGAGAAGCTGTGGCTGCTCCATCCCAGGAAGCGTCCAAGGCTGGGATGGACGGGGCTTGGAGCAACCTGCTCCAGTGGAAGGTGTCTGCCCATGGCAGGGGATGGAATGGGATGAGCTTTAAGGTCCCTTCCAACCCCAACCATTCTGTGATTCTTTGCCTTTGCAGTCTGTTTGCCCTTCAAATGGCCAAATGAGCCTTTGATCTGCGTAACAATCACTCCCTGAGAAACGGGAGCAGAGAAGCAGCAGAAGTTTCCATCAGCAGAAAGGGGTGTTGAGCTACGGGAAGACATCAAACGTCACCCCAGGTTACAGCCATCTGTGGTGCCTCTGCTCCCTCCCGTCCCCAGACACTGCACCCACAGGTGGCCTTTCCAAGCCCAGCTCTCAGAGCTGCCTGAGGGGCTGCACGGCTCCGACGGACCCCAGCACGCCCAGGCTCAGCACCAGGGTCAGCTTTGAAGCCTCATTTAGGCTCCTCACTGCCCATTCACTTCTCCCACCGCCCTGTATCTGATGGTCAAATGGATACTTCGAGAGGAAGTGGTCTGAGTTCAGCTCTGCAAGGGAAGGGATGCAAAACCTTATTACAGCAGCTGTGAAGCAGTTTTCCCCTTTGGAAACCTCATCTCCTTTTCCCCCAGGGCAGTCAGCAGCTGGCTCAAGGCTCCAGGGTTAATGTCCTTAGCGAATACTTATCTGGCCTAATAGAACTGGGGATATTGCTATCACTCACAGATATTTCAAATCCTTCCTCTTAATCCTGACAAGCTCTTGCCCTTAATAACTTCAGTGGGACTTTTGCCAGAGCAAAGACTGTCAAGTCAGATTCTCAAATTAAATGAAAAGAAAAGCAGGAAGGGAAGTTCAAGGTGAGGGTTTTTTTTTTACCTTTATGCTTTTTATGGATGTTCATAGCTGGAAACTGGGGTTTTTTTCCTTGTGATTATCTAAATGATGGATGAGTCAAACGTCCTGAGAAATGTTTCCAGATCCAGACACAAATGACAGAGGATGAACTGAGCAAAGCCATCAGAGGCTGAGAAAAGACAGAGAAAGAAGACTTAGAGAGCTGATAAGGAAATAAAAGACTCAGTGGGAAGAAGGAGGTTTCAGAGGAAAGCAGGGATCATGTGCTTTGTGAAGCTTACACACAGACAGAGTTTATACATTTTTAACTAATGGTTATTTAAGTACATTGTAATATTCAGTTGGTTTAGGCTATGTCAGACAACAGGTTGCTTGTGGCTACAGTATCTTGGGTGGGAGCTCTTCAAATTCTTTGGAAATCTTTAGCAGTGCTCTGTTTCCTGTGCACAGATTATCTCAGTATTCTTTAAAAATGAGAGGGATATTTCTGTACTCTGTCCACAGTGCAAAACCTGGAAAATATGAAGATGAGAGCCAAAAAGCAAATAAAGACCTGGTTCTTGTTTTAAGATGTTCTGTGATTGCTGGAGATGCTCCTGCACTGGAGAGGGAAGAGGTTTGATCGATGGCCACGGGGTTTGGAGCAAGCACTGCTGATAAGCTCCTGTCAGGATATGAGCCCCAGGAGACAAGGAGCAGCAAGAACAGGAGATTTGAGCTGCTCTTAGGAAGAATTACCATTTTCCTGCACCTTTTCATAAGTGCATAAGAGGCCACGGGATCCCTCTGGGCACCAGAAACAGGGCAGCTCTTTCTCTGCCCAGCCCAGCACCAGGTGAAGTTTGGCAAGGGAATATCCCCTGGGAGCTCATACCCCTCTCAATCCAATCTAACCCTGAGCTATTTGTTTTCTTCCAGTGTGCAGAAACTCACCTTTTCACCCAAGGAAGGAATTGATGTCACCACAGGAAAATCTGACATCTCTGGGAGGATCCATGAGCCTGTGGCCACAGCAGGGCACAACTGCAGCAACCAGAGTCTTGCCAAGAAAAACAGGAGCTGGTTTTGAGTGGGTGGGACCTGGATTTACTCCCCAAAAGATTGCACAGGTACTGCTTCCATTGGAAACTATATAAAATCTGTAAATACTCAGTAAGCCTAACTTAGATTTTAGTTATACCTGAAACAAGCCCATAAATCCAATGTTTGGGGGCTTTCTGCAAATGCAGCCAAAGTTCTGCTATTATTTATTTAGATGCATCTGGGAGTTTTACAATTTGCAGTGATTTGCCAGTACAAGTATTTTTCGAAGAAAAAGGTTTCCCCCCCTTCCCTGTAAATATTCTGCGTCTGGCCTTTGTGAGAAAAAGAAAGATGTTTCAGCCAAAGTAGGAAAAAAATAAAAATCTATAAGCATTTTATAGAACTCATCAAATACAATTTTAGTTTAGTTTTACAGAGAATCAGGACTTTCTATTCTCTTCAGCATCTATGGGAAGGTCAATATTGCTCCTGTAAAATCTTCAGCAAGGCTTTTTACTTGGCCATGTCCACTTTCCATGGAAAGTCAATAGATACACTCAAAGCAATTCTTGAACAGAATAGGAGAGATCGAAAGGGAATTTTTGAGAGGTTGAGCTGTAAACTGAAACAGAATCTAATTCCTTAAAGGCTTGATCCAGCCCCTGCTGAGAGATGGGAAATTGCTTCACTAGAAGCAGGAGCTGACCTTCACCGAGAGACAAGCCAGGATCTGGAGGAGCCCCAGCTGCTTCGCACAGGCCCAGGCACAGCAGCTGCCCCCTCCCCACCCTGCTCCGTTTGGACCACGGCGGTCCCTGGGAGAAAACAGAAATTCCTCATTACGAATGGAGTGGGAGGTTTGGCTCAGCAGCACCACTTAATGCCTGATAATCCCTCATCCCAATTTGCTCCAGTTTATTAGACATCCCTGGAAGCAGGCGTGGTGGCAGTACCATGGAAACGTGATGGCAAGTCGAGCTGTCGGCTCGGGGCCCCTCTGTCAGGGGGTTCTCCAGGGAGAGCAGAGCTGGCACCACACAGGCACTTCCCTCTCCTCTTCCCGGCTCTGTGTCAAGGGCATGAAAACATCCCCACGTTGCAGCCAAGAGGGACACTTCTTCGTCAGGTCTGGAGGGAAAAACGAGCCAGCCACGTCCGCAGCTGTCAGTGCCAACAATCCTCCTGTAATAACGGCAAAAATCCAATATGGGCAGAAAGGGGCAGATGAAAGTGGCTGAACTAAGCTGCTCGCACCCAGAGGCACCAGAGGGAAGTGTTGCTTCTCTTCCCCCAGCCCTTCCATTTCAGTGTTGCCACTTGGCTCAGATAATTCACTTTTAATAGTCTGGTTACAAATGAGATTGCGAAGGAAGCACGTGGCTGAGAACAGGGATTTCTGAGTCACATTCTCATTTCCCCCTCATGCCTCCCAGGCCTTTAATAAACTACAAAGAGACATTAAGAAAACACGAAGAACTCTTTATCTGTGGAGATTTGAGAACTGGTACGGCGAGCAGGCAATAATGGATTCCGTGTATTTGCAATACATCCCTGAGGCAGCGGCTGAACAAGGGGGACAAGAAGTTCAAGTGCTCAGGACAGAGACCTGATCAGGAGGCTGGAGGAGGATGGAAAGCAACATCTGAGGTTGGGTGAACATGGTTTCCCAGTCTCTCAGGAAGCTTTCAGCCATGCTCATGCCTCATTCCCTGGGAAACCCAAGGGGAATTAAGGAGCTGTCATTTGTGCTTTGAGACAGCTTCCACATCACCCCCAACGTGTACCTGTGTCACTGGGGCCAGGTTAAATCACAGCAGGAAAAGGGGAAGGGAAAAGGGGCCACATCCTACCTCTGCCTGTAACACCAGTGCAGCCGATAACTGCAGGTAGTGGGAAAAGCAGATGTAAGGAATGCACAGGTAAATGCCCCCCTGAGGCAAAGAAATCACTGCAAAAATCAAGTAGAAGTTAAAAACACATACACAGAACTAATTACAGAAAGAGAGCTAAGCCTGGAGTGGATAAAAGTCCTTGCTGAAGGAAATGGCTGAACCAGGTAAATGGAGCAGTTGGCCTCAACGGCTTGGGTTATTTATTTTATTTTTCCTCTTTCTTCATGTAGGTCAGATGTCTTCCTGAGGGGGTTTCTCTTAACCTCCCTCTTAGGATCTCAATTACACACTCAACACAGATTAACAACAACAACAGATAATAGAACAGTTAGAGCAAAAGAACCTCAGAGGAAAACATAGTGCACTTAGACCAGAACAAATAGGAAAGGGTTCAGGGGAAGGAAAATCAATGTGGGTGATATTTATTACACTCTTTATGGAGGGAGATGGGACTCAACCAGAGCCCATTTAGAGTTCTGTTCCACTTGGATTTTGCCATAAACAAAAGTAATGGGTCCAGCCCTTCATTACACTTTTGTGCCCAGCACATTTTAATTAGGGTTAAGAAAATACACAGGGAGGGGGGGAAAAAAAGACAAGAAAAAGTAAAGAGAAAGAAAAGAAGTGATAAAAATCTCCAGCTAATTCATAATTTACTATCAGTTCTGCTCAGGCTTCAGCTGGATCTTCCAAAAGCAATATTCCCTTTCATTTGGATTGGGTAGTTTCTCTTCAAACAGCCTTTTGATGCCACACATGAAGAGAAAACAAACAACCACGAGCAGGGAGGAGAAAGGGAAATAAAGAGGGCAAACAATGCAATATGTATGGAATCCAACATAACACAGCATCCCACACCGGGAGGCAGGAACCGGTCACGGTGACTGTAATTCAGCACAAGTGGGAACAGCACAGAAGAAGAAAGGGCAGAGGAAAAGCACATTGTGAGTAATCAAATCCTCTTTGCTTTCACCCACAGGTGTGCCCAGACACACTCCAAGCCATGCACAGGATCCTCTGTGTGTGCACTGAGGCACGCTTCCAGGGATGTTTCCATGACCCCCATGAGGGACTGAGCGCCCCGTGGCTGGGGCACAGGAGCGTGTGTTGTGCTGGCTGGTGTGGAGTGGGTTCTCACTTGCTCTGCCCCACGCTGACTAGCATGTCAAAGTCAAATGTGTTTGCGTGCAAGTGTCTGCAGTCACCCACCAAATGTGTTCTCCCTGCTTGATCCATCCAATTACATGACTGACTGTGCCCGGACTCAGTGGAGATTGATAGCATTGGGATCGGACTGCGGTCAAGGAATTGGAAATCTGATTTGAGGTGAGTCCTGCTTCAAGTATAGCTCAAATTCAAATTATTTCAGTTGTGACAGAGAGGGGGAAGAGAAACAGAGTAGGTGAAATAATAGCTACTGTCTAGCTAAGATAAACCAGGCAAGACAAAATATTAATTCTGATTCTGTTAGCACACCAAACAGAGAGAGACATAATTCCATCCACCTGTCCACATCACAGAACATTACTGTCACCAATGGTGCATAATTTGGGGTGATAAATCATTAAAACCAGGTAGAAATGGTAACAATCCGCTATTTGATGCCATTGATAATAAGCCTGTCTGAGAAATGGAGGTTCTCAGAGTTAGTGGCTCACATTTCTTTGCAGGTGGACGTGTGGGTTGGCCCTGAAGCTCTCAAGGTTCACAAGCCTCACTGATAGTGGAGAACATTCCCAGCCTCCTGCACAAGCCCAGCACCAGGCTGGATGTGACCCATCTCCTCAAGCCCACACCCGTGCCCATGCCCATGCCCATGCCCATCTCCTTGCTCCAAAGGGTGGAGGAGATGGCTTCAGACCTGGGGATGGAACCCTGCCCTGCTGTGCTCTGCTGGCTGCCAGCTCTGCCACTGACTTGCTGTGTCATCTTGAGCAATCACCATGGCTAGACACAGCCCCTTCCCATCAGATGGCTCATACAGGTGTTCTCATTAACCTCATTAGCTAATGAGCCAAAGCCATCACACAAGTCTGCTGATGAGACTCGCTTGAAGTCTTGGAACACAAATATTGCTCCATCAGCCCTCAGTATTCCATCCAACACGATCAAAAGTCTCTTCCTAAGGCTTGCCAGCACAGCAGGGGTAAGAAGGAAATTGGACTGGGCTCACTGCTTGGAAAACAGAGGTTTTGCAGGTGAAACACGAGGAGTTCAAATCAGGATCGAGATGAAACTGTTCCTTACTCAATGAAATTAGTGCATTTTAGAAAAAGGGCACAGCCAGTTTATGGAGCATCCTCAGTTTGTCATTTTCCCTGCTGCTCCAATCACTTTGGTCTACCCTGGAGAAGTATAATCACCACCAAACACAAAACAAAGCCAGGAAAAAAAATCTCCTGGTTCAGGGAAGTAGGGAAACCTGGGACTCAAGCTGTGTCTCCGCAGGAGCTGGAGAAAGCTGCAGCTTTCTGCAGCAACCTGGAGCTTAACTGCCACTTAAAGGAATTATCTTCTGTCTTTATCCCTAAGAAAAACAACTATTTGTAGGGAGCAGACAGACAGACAGGGAAGCACATTGGAAATTGCTTTGTAGACCTGCTTCCTCTCCTTTCCCCTTGTTCAAAGTGACAGAAAATAGAAACAATAATTCAGTCAACAGCAACAGGAAAGAGAAGGAGTGCTGGGAAGGGCATGAGCTTCCAGAAGCTGGAAGAGGAAAGGCCACTTCCTAGCATCTCCTGGTCTCATGTTCCTTCCTCAAGCACCTGCAGCTGTTTGATGGCCTGGCCCTACGTCTCGCCAAGGGCGCCCTTCCTGTGTCACCTCTCAGTGTGGCTCGTGTTGCTTTTGGCATTATCAAAACTAATGTTTTTAGGGAATTCTCTCAGCATTTGATAGTCCCGTGCCTTCACTGGGATTCTGTCAGGAAGAGTATTTCTTCTCTCTTTTTAAGAGAAAAAGCAGCTCTGTCCTCTTTCATATACACCAGGAATAACTCCTTGCTGAAACGAGCTCCTGGCTGTGGGAGAAAGGCACTGCACTGACAGGCCTGAAAACTGACAACCCACTATTAAACTACAAAAGAGTCCCCTCCCCAGTGATGGTGGTGGCTTGGCAGCAGGAGACTCCTCTCTTCCAGCATCCTTTTACTGTACTAAAAGCGCCAGAGGAAGCTGTAAGCAGCCAGAACTGAGCAGATCTAGCCAAACGGATCCGGAGCTTAAACCCTGGCTTAAACCCTGAATTGTGCTTTTTCTGCCCTCTCCATTGTCATACAGCCTTGCCTCATGACTTTATGTCCAGAGTCCTTCTGAACACCTCTCTGAGCACTTGGTAATGAGCTCAGGGCTAGACCAAGGTTTCAGTTAACTTATTTTTCCTTTTGTTCCCCATGTTAGTGTCTCATCAGTCTATGGGTGGTTCTCCTTACACATCTACCTTGTGTCCCTGACTCTTCTTCATCCAAGCACATCTGTACACATCAATCCACAAACATTTTGTGTTTCATTCTCAGCATTTGGCTTTTGAGCATTTGCTTTCAGAAGCACTAAAATCATCTAAAATAATCCAGACTCTTCCATAGCACCACATTCTCCAATTCACTATCAGCAAAGACTTTACACTTAAATTTTTTTTTTTTTACTTTTTTCACAGTGGAATATTTTAATTCAAACTACACAGCATTTCCTGCACATGCCCTGGGAGGCAGAGCAGGAAAGCAGTGGGAAAGGCCTCAAATTAACAGCATAAAAAGGGATTGATGGAAGAACAGCACTGGGCCAGGAAGACTTCATCTAGGAATTCATATCCCAAAGAATAAGCTTGTAATTTTAGAAAAATCAATTTTTTTTTTTAGGAAATAACATGTTTCCTGCAGTAACTACTCCCCTGGTCAAAAAGCTTCATTCCTAGCAGTTTCTTGCTTTCATTTTCTTGTCCTTGATCCTCAGCTCGGGTATATCAGAATCTTTTTACAGAAGTCAAGAGGGATGCATCTACTTATGTGAGCTAAAGATCTGATCCAAACCTCAGTCTATATTACAAACAACTTTCAAAGAGGTTCTTGGCAAATGAAGAAGGGAAATAAAAGTCTTTTTGTACTGTGAAATTTCCCAGGAATAAAACAAATGCACAGTCAAAACTATTCAAATGACATTTCAGGAGATCAGTCACAGAATCCATTAATGCATTTCTTTTTAACAAATGGAGTTTGCAAGTTTACTCTGGGCTTACAGGCTAACCTGTTCTATTGCCATCATGGGCAAACCTGATTTCTGCCATAAGACCCAGCTCAATGTTCACAGAGTCTCTGTGAGGAAATGGACAGGATTCTGCACAATGTATTAGGGTTTAATTAGAAGAATAAATAAGAATCCTATCAAAGTTGTATCAGCTCTTGAAGGGACATAAAATGCATATGCAAGTAAGTCAGGCATATACCCACCAAAAATCACTCGATTTTTCAGAATATAAGATCAGAATCAAATGTAGGGTCTCACATCCATACTGGAATTAAACAGTGCCATTCCCTGGGGAAAGCAGTTCTGAAATCAATGTGACTCAGTAAAGCTCTGCACAGCACAGTCAGTCCACAGCATTTATAGCTAAAGCTTGTAGCTACAAGCTTGGGCCTGATTCCCCACTGCATGGTGTGAACAGTAAATTATAATTATTCCCACTTTTAAGGTCCTTGCCTAAAGAGTTTTACTCCTATAAACGCAAATAACTGCCCCCCATCTTCTTGTATTGCTGGAGCAGAAAATGTCTCTGCAATTGTGATTCTCTCTTGACTCTATTTGGTGGCCCCATTACATCCACTTCAATATCAGCTTTATTCTCATGTGCGCTTGGATCATTTACAGGCAGTGAGTAAAGATCAGTGATGCAGCTGAGAGTCTCCAAGGAGGTTGGAAAATTGACTTTAGCTGGTTCCCTAGGATTACAAATATTTGCAGTCCAGTGCAAGCCCTCTGGAGCAGAGGAGACTGAGGGGAGGCTCCTCGGGGGCTGCGGCTCCTCCCGAGGGGAGGCGGAGGGGCAGGGGCTGAGCTCTGCTCTGGGACAGGGCCGGGAGCCCAGGGAACGGCTGGGGCTGTGTCAGGGCTTGGCATGGAGCTCAGGGAAAGGTTCTTCCCCCCGAGGGGGCTGGGCACTGCCCAGGCTCCCCAGGGAATGCTCCCGGCCCCGAGGCTGCCAGAGCTCCAGGAGCGTTTGGACACCGCTCCCAGGGATGCCCAGGGTGGGGTTGTTGGGGTGTCTGGGCAGGGCCGGGAGCGGGACTCGATGACCCCTGTGTGTCCCTCCCAGCTCAGGACATTCCATGATTCTGTGGTTCTGTGACTGCATATGGTGCAGTCCTTCAGAGAGCTGGGACTGGGCTGAGACCCAGCTCCTTCTCATTAATGCTCTCTCTTGGCTTCCAAGTTCACACATGCCAGCTTCACTGGCATGGATGGAATGAGCCTGTGGTCCATGGCAAACAGAGTTAGAGAGGCTGTGATATTGAGTGAGCTGGAGCTTCTGTTGGTGTATCAACACCACCACAGTCAGGTGCATCCTGGCTGTGGGCATTTATTTCAGGGGATACTGTGAAGGACAGAAACAAGAGAGCAAAGACATTGCATTCCACACAGGGTCTGCAGCAGTGAGAAAGCTCTCACAAATTAGGCAGAGCTCACCTGTAGGAATCATAGAATCACTGAATGGTTTGGGTTTGAAGGGACCTTAAAGATCATTCAGTTCCAACCACCTGCCATGGGCAGGAATGCCACTCACTAGACCTGGTTGCTCAGGGCCCCATCCAGCCCGGCCTTGAACACAGGCTTAGGAATAAGCCTAAGCAAAAGTAAGCCATAATAATCACAGGTCTTTCAAAGGTCTTTCAAAGCCTCTGTTTCATTTAATAGCTTTAATAGCTTTATAAAATCAGGAAGGTATTTATTATATCAATTTACAGATGGGAACATAAGGACTCTGAGAGGTAGTGGCTGGCACATTCAGATCCTGTGGCTGAGATCCACATGTGCTCTGTTGCTAATGGTGCAGCAAAGGGTGATCAGGTACATCTCAGGCTGAACACCTACACATTATAGCAACCGCAGACAGGGGCCACTCGCAAAAATCTTGCCCAGTTAATTTCCTGAGGATCACACGGAAAATCAGTGACAGAGAAAATAGGAAAACAAAGACTGCTGACCACACAGCTCCCCCAGCTCTTCTCCCCAGGAGACTGATTTCAGGTCAAGCTCTGTGGTACTCAGATATCATCTAGCCAGTCCCTTTTCTCAGAAGGGTGTACAGGCAAACAGTTATCCAACTTTCAGAAAAGTCTTTACCTTTGATACACTCTCCATAACTGTTATCATCATGTTTGCCTCAAGATTTGTATTTGAATACTGGCTTTGCCCTCCCCTGAATCCCACTGACTTAGGGCTTTCGTTTGTTTGTGTCTTCTTCTCCTCCTCTTGTTTTAATTAAGATGCATTTTACTAATTATCTGAAGAGAAACATGAGCACAGATTAAAAACTGAATTAAGTAAGAAGCTGGGGTATACAAGATTGAAGGGAAGGGCTGATGTGGCTATGCTCTTGCTCAGATATTGTGTTTTTCCAGTGACTTTCACTCAGGGAGTCAAATTTGTTGCTCAGGCATTAATTAACCCTCTTGCTTACCCACAGGTTCCCATGTTCCCCTGCACAGGAACTTGCCTGTGGAAACAGAGCACGACACAATTCCCTATTAAATTCATTAGATTCCCTATTAGATCCACTAGGGAGGGTTTGGGCTCCATTCTGACCATCTGCCTGAAGACAGCAAGAGTGAAAGAGTGACAATATTTTGCTGATCTACTGAAGGGAAGATTCTGTGCATCCTAGGAAACTGCTGGCCCTTCCCAGTGCTGGTGGGAAGGGGACGAATTTGCCTTTGGGATTTCCTTCCTTTGGGGAAACCAGAATGATTTTGTCAAGATCTGTCCCCCTGTGAGCTCAGTCCTGCTGCTCTAAGGTGTGAACACAAAGGAGCAGGAGCAAGTTTAAGTGATCCTAAACTCAAGCTCAGTACTTCATATTCATCATCTAGATTCTGCAAATGCTAGTGGGAGCAAGGCTTATTTGTTGATCCCTGTTTGTAGGGGTTTATTTGTTTGAAAAGGCTAATCAGCGATCGGGATGCAGAGGCAACTGCTTAAACATAAAGGAAAAGGGAGAAAATGTTCAAAGCTATTCAGATGAGGTGGCATGGTTTGAGCTTTGATGTCGGTGTGCAGCCAACTGGTGTAAATCCAGATGACTTCCACTAGAATCAACAAACTTCCTTCCAATTTATTCTGATGCAACAGAGAGCATGATATTTCCATTCAGATTTACATTAGATTTGTTTCCTGTTTTCCATAATTCAGTCAGTTCCCATTGTGTACAAAAGCAGCCTGGGCCAGATCTTGATCTTATTTGCATTGGATGAAAACAGTTGTTTCAAATGAAGCTACACTGAATTTATAATTGCATAAATAAGAGCAGAATCTGGTCTATTCCAAGAGAGAATTTCCCAGGGCATTGCTGTCTGAGAACACTCCTGCTGTGGTGATCAGGTGCTTTGCCATTGATTTCAATGGAGAAATTTCATCTAAAGCCTGGACTGAAGTCCTGATCTTGAGCTGCTTTGCACATCCAAGGTCTAGAAGCCCCTCTTTCCTCCAGAAGATTAGCCAACAAGCCAAGGCCTCCATCACCTCATGACCTGACACAAAAACACCATGGATGGCCTTAGGAAAGCATCAGGATGGAAAGAGCTCAGCCTTGCCTGGCAGAAATCCTCCTCCAAAGATGGATTGGCCCCGATACATTTCATTCCTCACACACATTGTTTATAACCAAAGTGCTCCGTGTTGACTTTGCTTCCTCCTGAGCTTCCTCCCTTGAGGCCCTTCTGACTCCCCTTGTTCCACTGTAATTGGAAATTTAGGAGCAGTACAGTTATTCCCTGGCAGACAAGACTGCCTGTTTCAGCAGCCATGCTACCAGTAATAGATTGGGTTATTAGTAATAACCAATAAGAGTGTTATTCCCAACAACATGTGTAATCAAGTGGATT
The DNA here is from genome assembly GCA_013397115.1 of Edolisoma coerulescens. NCBI lineage: Eukaryota > Metazoa > Chordata > Aves > Passeriformes > Campephagidae > Edolisoma > Edolisoma coerulescens. The sequence goes on from VWZW01003146.1 coordinate 638,528, forward strand.
TACTCCTCCCCATTGAAACTGCTTATTTCACTGCTAGCAGGAAAATAAGGCCATTTAAAGTCATTCATGGTAGTTGCAAAGGCTTTTCTGAGTAGATATACAGGTTGTGTTGCAATAGCTTCTAGGAGGACTTTGAACTCAGCTCATCCATCTGGCTTCACCACCTCTCACACTTGCTCCTTGCTGTCCTCTGGAAGCCACCATTTCCATGAGATATGGACGGGCATCGTTCTCACTCTGGATCCCACAGGTAGTGCACGAGCTCAGGTAACCCTTACAACACCGACCTCCTGACTGCCAGCTCTAACACTTTATGAACACGGATATTCCTAACACTCAGTCCTCAAAGATGAGAAGACATTCAGCCTCGTTCTTTGTTACCCATGGCCTGGGGAAATGCAAAGCAGATCTGCAGTAAAAGCAGCTGTATCAACAAAATCTCGCTTTACATTAATATGACTTGCAATTCAAAATGAAGACACACCTCTTCCATTTGACTTTTCAGGCTCCTGTGTGTTTAATTCCACAGTAAATTTAGATTCCTTTACAAATTTAAATATTTCTCTTAATTTACAACATTTAGCACCAAACATGGGAAAACAGTGACAATAACAATGACACCAGTGACAGCATCACAATTACAAGGCCATCAGGATTAGGAGCACATTATGTGGCAGATTGAAATTCCAGCATTTCTATGCTTCTCTCTCACCACATCATTTCAGCCCTGCGCAGAGACTGGCAATTACCCCATGGGTTTGGCCTGTAGTATATAAAACAGAGCCTTGAAAAAAACAAGGCAATCATCAAATTTCCAGTGTAGGTGGAATCTGCCTGTTAGGTTTGCACACACACACATTATCAGGGCCACCAGTGCCTAAAGGCAGCCTTACATTGAGCTCGTGCCTATAAAACACAAAGGCACAACAGGTTCTCCCCTCCTGGTCCTTTGCAGAGCAGGAGCAGAGCTGAAGCCATCACGCCATAACAAAGGCTGACATGACTACTTATTGGGGATTTTGTTCCCCACGGTTTTTATTCCACCGTGCGATTTGCATTACAACTGGATCCTAATTGTCCATTTTAGCAGGCAAAGAGCAATCTGGTACAGATTATAATACGTGAGGTAAAGCAGCAGTGTCACAAAATAGGTACTACCAGGCAAAGGCAGCCTTCCTGCCTCCCAGGGCTTTGATACCGGCTGATTAAGCAACAGAGCAGCACTGCCTGGAATTAACAGGAGTCCAAAAAACACCCAGGACAGTGGAAGTCTGCTCAAACAAAGCAGAAGTGCCAGAAACCCCTCCAGCGGTGCTTCCTGACAGCCCTGAATGTCTGAGGCAGTGCCTGACAGCACCGCTGAGCTGAGATGGTGCCACTGTCCCTGGAGAAGGGGCAGCTGGAAGTGACACACTCGGGTCCCTGCGAGGGAGAAAGGAGCCCCTGCCAGGCTCTGCTGGCCCCGCTGGAAGCCCTGGGAGGCGGCGAGACCCAAACAGCCCCAGCAGCGAGTCTGACATAGCACAGCACAGCTGCCATGGGCACAGGGCCCCAGAAAGAAGCGTGCGGCCCTGAAAAGCAGGACCTGGGGCTGAAAACCTTGAAGGAGAGCACTTCCAGGAGGGAATGCCACACAGGCTAAGGGAGGATAAAGTGACACAGCTGCCCTGTGCCAGCAGGCCCTGCAAGGAAATGAGGTGCAGCTGCCATGGGCTGGAGAGTGTCTGCAAGTGCTTCTGGGGGAGGGAAATCCATAATGAAGCAGCCTCAAAGGAGACGTGACACAGCCTGCTTGAGACCCCAGGAGCGCAGCCACTGTATTGAATTCTCCTGGATATGGAAAAGCCTTGGCATTCCCAGAGCTGCTAGTGCAGACTCATTGATTAGTAGGCAGGGCAGGAAATTAAATGAGGCAGGTGAATTAAAGCCAGACTTTGCAAGCTGCATCTGTTCCTCCATTCCCTCTGGATACCACACTGATGTAACTTTGAAAAGTAAATTTACTGCTGAGGAAAGCTGCCAGGCTGATGGGCCCTGTAAACTGAAACATTTGATGCATTCGTGTCCCAGGTACAGGAGAAGCACAGAAGAGCCACTGGAACGTGCCCCAGCCTGAGCTGCCTGACCAGAGCACAGGGCTGGTGGAGATGACCTGCCTGGGCTTGTCTTCTGCTCATGCAGCTCAGGAGAAGGAGCTGCTGGAAAGGCCTGGCTGCAGCTCCACGATGGAGGTAAACAGCAGTGCTTTGGATAATCCTGTCTGTGATGCTCCATCCATAGCAGGATCCCAAAGGTAAACAGTCCCAACAAGCAGCAGTCCCATCCACAGAGCAGCACTGTGGAGTTGCAAACTTCTCCATCTTGCAATGCACTCAGGACCTAACACACCTTCCAGTGCTTGGTCCTTGGTCTTGTCCACACCTGTGTTCACAGAGAACAAGGGAAACATCCATTTCACAGTAGTTCTTACTGTCAGCATCTTTTCTGGTATCCAGGCAACTCCCCACACCACCACGGTTAATTTAGTCTTTCCAGATATCCCCCTGAGCTGCAAAAAGCCTTCCAGAGCTGACCAGAGCTGCCAGCTATGGGCAGGAGGTATTAGAGTAGCTACTGGACCTAACCCAGCTCAGGTCAGTTTGCCTTTTGCAGAAAGGCAAAACCCTGAAGAGCCTGGCTGGTTGTGAAGGACCTAGAAAAGCAAGGAGAGACAGGACATCTCAAATAAAAGACTTATCATTCCACCTAGGCGTATCCAGAAGGGGAGTCAAAGCATCCCTCTGCCCATTTGGTGATCTGACCTTCTTGGCCAGACTCAGGTAAACCCCAAATGTCTAAATTACACTATAAAGAGTGGCTTCCACCTGTTCTGAGAGCAGCTGAGTGGTGTGATCCCACCATTTAGCAAGCATTAAGGATACCTGTAACTAGGAGTAACAGGCAGCATGGGGAGGACAAGCAGAAGAGGCAGTGTAAAACAAGTGAGTAAAAGAGGTTATCCCTCTGTCTTCCCAGTACTGGGACTGGAAATGATAGGGAACGGCTGGAGCTGTGTCAGGGGGTTTAGATTGGATGTTGGGGAAAGGTTCTTCCCCCCGAGGGTGCTGGGCACTGCCCAGGCTCCCCAGGGAATGGGCACGGCCCCGAGGCTGCCAGAGCTCCCAGGGATGCCCAGGGTGGGATTGCTGGGGTGTCTGTGCAGGGCCAGGGGCTGGACTGATGATCCCTGTGGGTCCCTTCCAACTCAGGGTATTCCATGATTCTCTCATCACTAGAGAGTTGCACTGCTCTATTAGCAAAACATTAAAAAAAATCTCTTGCAGGAAACAACAACATAATAGACAAGCAACCAAAGAAAAAAAACCCAGTCAGTTCTTGTTCCTCAGAGCACAGCCCCTGTTCTCAAGTGTCTTGCATTGGATTGTGGCATAGAGGAAAAAAGCAGAAATATCTCAAATAGATCCAGTTAGTTTTACCTCTTTTTATGCTGGTCCTGTGGCTCTTTCTAGGTGGTTTGTGGGTTTTATCCTACTTTTTCCCATGTGATAAGATGCATCATTTGAAGGACAGCAACCAAACCATCTCTTCCTGCTCTGAAGAAAGGCAGCAACTGCACTTAGAATAAAAGATTGTCAGGCAGATTTGAAATGTCAATCAAAGCCTATCTCTGAAAAAAACATTAGTCCAAGCAGCTCCCCACACCACCACGGTTAATTTAGTCTTTCCAGATATCCCCCTGAGCTGCAAAAAGCCTTCCAGAGCTGACCAGAGCTGCCAGCTATGGGCAGGAGGTATTAGAGTAGCTACTGGACCTAACCCAGCTCAGGTCAGTTTGCCTTTTGCAGAGCAAAAGACTGTGATTATCAAGTCCAGAGAAGCAAATCCTGTCTCCCAGGCTTTGTGAAGCAAACTGTACCTTTTACTAGACAAGGGGCATAGATTTAGGACTCTGTTGCTCAGTGTGTCCCACCTCCAGTGGCACACATCCACTTTAATATTATTATTATCATTTTAATTATTATTTATGACTACACCCAGGGCTGTGTGAGGCACTTTCCAAGCACTCAGGAAAGTGCTGGCTCTGCTCCAAGAAATTCATTATTTCGGGATAGACAGACACGCAGAGGCGCCGCATGGTCAAGTGGCAGAACTGCTGACCCAACAGCACCAGCTCTCCACAAGTGCCTGCCTTGTTGGTTGACCTTGGAAAAGTCACATTCCTTCTTCCCACACTTAGTCCCATCCCACTCTTTGTCCATCCCAGTTGCTTGGACTGAAAGACATTCAGCTGTGACTATGTTCGTGTTTTTGTCTTAGAATCTTTTTTCTGTGCAAAGTCCAAGTATGTACTTGGGAGAATATTTTTGTTCTTTGGGAAAAAGAAAATGAAAAATTCTATTTTTCCATAGCATTTGTCAGATGCTTGCGCTGGAAAAAAAGAATCAAATGTTTTCTCATGGCCAAAAAACCAGAAAATTCAGATTTGGGGCGTTTGGTAAGCCAGTTGCCAGTCATTGGAATTTTCTGGGGGAAGTACTGTAGAGATTAGTGAAACACCCCTTTTTTTCCTGAAAATAAGTTCGAGCCTAAAAATCAAGTTGTTCTGTGAGCAAGGAACCGGTGAAACCCGTTCTTCTTCTGATTTGTGTATTACAACTGCTTTTTATTTCTTCCTTTCTTGGTGCTCCCAGCTTACTGCAATATCCTCAGGACACCTGATGCCCTCCAGACCTTCCCAGCAAAACCCTTGGCTGTTACAGCAGCCTCTTGCTTTGCAGGGAAGGGGTAGCAAGTGCAGGGCCTGGCTTGAAGCTGGGCAGGAACTGATTGACCAGTCATATCTAAATGCCAGCTGGTCACCTGGCAGCTGCATTCCAAAATAGGCAGGGAGCAAGAGGTGTAATTACCTTTCCTTCAGTAGGATATTAACTTAAATGTCTCTCTTCTATCCAGCTGCTGTTTGTTCATGAAAATTGCAGGAATCTTGGGTCTGTGAGACCTCTCTCTTTCCATCAAATTGGGTTGAATCAGGTCAGCTGGTTGAGAAGTTATTGGAACAGGGCAAAGGAGGGGACCAGCCGCAGATGGAAGAACACAAGGAGGCTCATTGCAACTGGCTCAAAAATGAGGCAGTTTTGGTGTAATTATGGGTCCCTGAGATCAGGTGAGGTGGTTGCTGTCACAGAGACCAACCAGTCCCTGTCTTTTGGATATAGAGAGGCTACCAAGGACCGTCTCTACTGCACTTATCACTTATTTGCTATACAGAGCCTGTAACCTGGAAATGGGGCTCCACTGTATAGAAAGTGTTTTGGAGCCCAGACAGTCCCTAACCTGAGTCATTTATAGCTGGATGGACAGGGTGAAAGGGAAAAATAATTATCTCACACTTACATGTAGGAGAACAAAAGCCAAGACCAGCAACTTAGTGCAGAATCCTGAGAACGAGTCAGAAGGAGGCTCAGATGTCCCATGTCCCATGTCCCCATCTAGGGCCCTAAGCAAAGTCCACCTCAGCTCCTTCTCGCTCCATCGCCCAGGCAGAAATCTCCTTTCCTGGGCGTTTCACTGATTCATTACTTTCAGGAGCTGAGTCAGTCTGACCACGCTCCTTTGTTGGCAGCTGGGACCACATGGCACGCCGATGAGGAAACACTATTTGTTGTTTTGTTTGGGTTAATTATTCATGGGCACCATGCTGAAAACACTTGGAGTTGCTTTCTGAACAGTCCTTGAGCTGGCGTGCAGGGAGGGACTTACCAACACTGGTGGCCGGGCTGCCTTTCCACGGGCAAGCTCTCCTCCATCTGCTTCCCTTCAGCCCTTGTCACACTCCCCGTCTCTCATGGCTTTGGCTGTGCTCTTTGGCATTATCTGAATGAGAAAGAGGCAAAAACTTGGAGCACTAGAGAGATGCAATCAAAAATGGCATTTGGCCAAGCAGGCGCCGACTCTGACATGTGGAGGACGCAAACCTCATCTTCTGACTGGTTTTGTTCTTCGGTCACACTACGTAACTCAGGATAAGCCACTTGCAGGGTTTCAAACCTGTTTATCCTTCCACAGAAGATGCCTTCACCCTCCTTCAGATAACCTAGAACTGTCTGGAAGCCTTTTTCTCAGAAGCAAGGCTCTTCCTCTTTAATGCCTGCTCCTGGAAATCCATTTTTCATCTTAGAACAAGGGCAGTCTGTAGCTTTAGGAGCACTTTGAGACTGTTTGCAGTAAGACAGAGCTTGAATTGCTCTCAATACATTCACCCTCAGGCATTAGCACTAAATGGTGGCTTTCTGGGGTTGTGCGTCCAACAACATTTTCTGACAGGGGTACAGACCCTCCATAGAAGGCCTAAACTTTGCAAAAGTAGAATTATTTTCTAAGTTATTCTTCTGAAAACCCTTAGAAATCACCCAGGGCTACCCCCTGGGGTCTCCAGAACAGAGCCTAAAGCTCTGCCAAGTTTGTAGGGGTACCTCTTCAGGGCTGGAATTTGCTTGGAGAGCTCATCATCCCACCTTGGACTGCAACTAAGGTTCTCATGGCCCACAGCAACTCTACCAGGCAGCCACCCTACCCAGGTGAGCCAGTAAGAGCAGGGCTGAGTCTTTTGACTCCTGTGATGTTTGCAATTACGTTTGCAGTTCATGACAAGAAACTGAGCCTGTGCTGCAAATATTTCATCAGGTCTTAGAGAATTTCAAAGTCTATGGGGTGGGAGTTTTTGTTGTGTTCTACTAAAGGATCAGTCTAGTGAGGCTGATATCAGTCACTGGTTGGGTTTTCTGTAAAACCCAGAGCAGGATTCAGATTTCAGCACTTCCTTCTTCACTTCAAATTTCAGGGGATTTTGATAGCCAAGGGTTTGCTGTGAGCCCTCCCTGTAGCACATCTGTCCCATGAAACACCATGACACGGGAGAGGGGATTTATCCCAACTGGGCAAAATCCTCACCTGATAGAAATCAGCACAACTACAGAGAAGTCCAGGAAGCTGGGCCGTATCACACCAGAAAGAAACCTAGATTAGGATGTACTTCCCATTCATTAATTCTTTGCCTAGAGCCAAGACAGACCCCTGGGGGACACATTAGCTCAGTTTCATCTACTGCAATCCCATGCAACTGCACAGGGAGGAATTCAGATCCTATGGACCACATTCTGTATCGATGCAACCCTGTGCTTTAGTCAAATGAGCTTCTTGGGCTGAACAGTAAGGAAATGAGCTAAATACAGGTGTCACTGTCTGGCCTGTGCGCTGTGAGGTGTCAGCAGAGGTAACTGCACCAGTGCTTTCAGAACTTAAAAATCACTTAACTGAGTACACCAGCAGAAAGCTTGGCCCATGAGTAATACACATAAATGCTACCTTCAGCCACTGAGATGCAGTCAGCCCCCCACCTGGCTGTTGCCTCAGTAACACATCTCTAGGAGGATATTTTTAAGCCAGTATTATTTATCCGGTAGGTGGAAGCGGGCCTGTTAAGGCCATACCAGGTCAGCATATGTCTAAGCATGTACTGAAGAACTTAATTAGTTCTCCCTGAGAAGAGAGACTCCCAGTGCTATTTAAAGGGTCGTTATCCTACTACGAGATGCCTCGGAGCCCGCTGCTAGGCCTCAGCTTAACAGGGCAAGGCTGTAGAAGTTGGATGGGGGTGAAAAGTCTCCCCTCCATGCTGAGGAGTAATTACTGAGCAACCTCAGGAGTGGGAGGGTCAGTGCAAAGAGCAGGCATCCCAAAACCACACTGAAACTCAGAGTAAAGAACTTATTTCGGGTCTGAGCTTTCAGGGTCAAACTGTATAGATCCCATTACTTTTTTTTTTGGTTTCTAGAGGTCCAACATCACCTGCTGTGCTTGGTGACTGTTTCCCAAGCAATTCTGGTGGCAGTGAGCAGGGGCAATAGGATAGTGATGTAAGTGTGGACTGAGCCACTGCCTAGTGTCTGTCATTGGTCCTTATGCCATCACTGAGTCAAACGTAGGCAGGAGTTTAGCATCAGCTAAACTGGACCTTGTGCAAGTGGCTCAGTCATAGTTTTCATTTATGATTCCAAAAAATCAGACTGTAAACTGAATGTCAGTAAGGGAATGCAACAGGCTCCCCGAGGATAGATGGGTTTGTTATTCTGGCAGGAGGTAAAATATCCATCCTTGAGTGGGTGGACCTTTGGAAAACTAGACTGAACAGCCTCTGAAGAATAAAACAGGTTCCCAAGCAAGTCAAAGCTTCTATAAGGACTGTCACTCAGAAGGGACACTGAGGCTGGATTGCAGGAGAGGGAGAAACCTGGACATGCTTATTTTGACCTAAGAGTGGCTATGCTACCACGTGGAACCTTGGTCTGCTCTTGGAGCTGTCAGGAGTTGTTCCTAGATGAGTTGTTATGGCAACTGAGCTAATGCCCTGAGATAGATGCTTTCAGGTGGCTCCAGGCCAGAAAATCAACACCAATAGATTCCAGATAATAGACTTATGCTGAACTCAGTGCTGGCATCTACTTTATTTAACCTATTCACCAACGACTTCCTGAACTCCATTCTCCAGGCAAGGCATATATGATGACAAAAGCTGCCTGGCCTCAATGAACCTCAGCTTCCAAAAGGCTGAGGGGACCCATGTCCTGTGGCTGAGTCTGTGCCAGTAAATCAAATGTGCCTGAGACTTTCTCCTGCATTTAGAGGACAGCTGGCACAGAATGGCCAAGGTTTTCCTATTAAATTCTTACTCTCCAAACCTGCGTGGGCACATCCAGGCATCCCATAAGGAGCAGTCCCTGGCCCATGCTGGCTCCTGAAATGCACCTGGACTGAGCCAAAAATTGCAGTGCAATACTCCAGCATTGTAACAGAGAGAAGTCCAGGCACTGCTTGATTTATTAGCACAGACCTTGCCTGGGTGACTGCTGGAGGAGGCTGCGCAGGAGAGGAGCCTGGAACCACGAGCAAAGGCTCTGTCAATGTGCTTGTGCTTCTAGCACACACAGATCCAGCTGGAGCTGTACATCCCTCGGAGTGGGCAGTGACCCCCACACTGGGCACGTCTAGGTAGTGCTCTGGATCACCCATTGACATCCTCTGTTTGAAACAGCTCATGGGTTAAGCAGTGGATTCACCACTTCGAGGCAATATTCCTCCATCTCCCATCGAACGTCAAAAGGCAGCCAACAAAGGATCAGCAGGGAGCAGCTGATTCCATCTGCCCCCTACCCAGCACCGCTGCTCACTGCCCCGTGGGTGGCCCTGTGGAGTGGTGCTCCACAGCACGCGGCCAGCAAAGAGCTTCCGGGCGGCTCGCTGCGGCAGGCAAAATTCAGGAAGAGTCGTGCCAGTCTCAGGAACTCCCACATCACCACCAGACCAGCCGAGCAGCTCCCTGGCTCTGGGGCCCTGCGCCGCCTCCGGAGCGAGCCAAACGGGTTCTGCCGTGGCGTGGCCCACAGTGCCAGGACTGATCATGCCTTGGGCATGCCCGTGGATGCTTTTGCTTCTGTGCTGGGTGGCTGTTCTGCTCATGCCAAGACCCACCGGTGGTCTCCTGTTGGGCACTGATGGCTAGAACACCGCATGCTGGCCCACGGCCTCTGAGCTGGGGCATTTCTCTGCTTGTTCATTTCCATTTCAACTCTTGCTTTGCTTGTTTTACCCAATGGCAAACCATGTTATTGTAATATGTCACTCTCTAGGGCAGAAACAGTTTTTCAGCGAGTTCTTTGCTCAGCCTCTGCTGCAACAGGATTGCAATTTCAGTCAGCACAGCAGTAATGTGATTAACAGGCTCTGCACAAAAGGGAATTGCATCCTAGGTGGATGTGATATTCGCAGTTCTGGCCAGCCCATGTGTTTTCCCAGGGTGAGAGGTCGTGTTGACTGATCTCCAGAATGGCTTGCTTGAACTTTTAAACATTAACATCTAAATAAATTTTCAGCATTAGCTGGTATGCTGATCCCTTTCCTGCCAAGCTGCCGCCTTAAGTGAATTTTTATGACTAAGTTACAAACCCCAGAAAATACCAGCAAGAAGTGGAAACGCTGACTTGGCCTTTGCTAAATGCCAATTATCTACAAAGGCATTAAGCGGGGAGGGGAGGATGAAAAATAGGGTCATTTTCATGTTTTCTCTGGTTCAAAGCAAACTGTCCCGTGAGCCCATTGCAAGAACACACAGCATGCAGAGTGACCATTAATATTTATAGGCACGACACCGAGCTGCAGACCTTGGCAATCACAGAAACTCCACTTTTGGAATTAATATCGCTCTGTTTGGCTGGTACCTCAGAACAAAAGAGTAAGTAGGAGACACCAAGATTTTCAGGGAGAACTGAAGAAGTAGATGCTTGCCTTTGAAGGGGAGGGTCCATACTTCACTGAGTCGATGAAACACTAAAACCAACTCTTAAATCCTCAGGACTGCTGTCCAAATGTGGCACTCTGTTTTCTCTATCCCCTCTGCTCCTGCGGCTCCTGGACAGTCCCAACACTGCATGGGCTACTCTTGTTATAGTCCCCGTGGTTATTCACTGTTGCCCAGCTGATACAAACCAGTGTATTTCCAAAGACACTATTGGTGCAACATGGATTTATAATACCTAAAGATCTACCTGAGTAATCTTAAGACTCAAATTGGTACTGTAATCTCAGTTACAATGCAGCCTTCTCCCACTCTGTATTTCCTAAGTCCCAGTGGCAGCGAGAGACAGGCATCTAAAATCCTCTAAAAAACCTCTCTGTGCTGAAGACCTGGCAAGGTTCTGGGTCACAACCTGCCCTCAGCCCAGGACTGTCCCACACAGAGCGGTGCCTGCCGAGCCACACACGAGCACATCTCACAAACATCTAAGGGAACTCTCCTACCATAGCTCAGCCACCCCATGAACCTTTAGAGAAATGTGTCCCCAATATCTGGGCATTTACGTGCCACAGAAAACCCTCTGGGAGTGGCTGAGGTTGGCACGACCCAATACTCCTTTATGTCAAAAAAATCAAGGAGCCCTCAGGTAGAGACTGGACACTCCCCACACTGCACCCAGCCCTGGAAAAAGCAACAGGATATTGGCCAAAGGTGCTTGTTTAGGAACCAAGAAGGTTTCCAAGAAATCCAAAGAAAAAAATATTAGGAATCCCACTCCCTTTTTAATGTACTCACAAAAATTGAGCTGGGACTTTGAGCAACAGGCTCAAGATTTTCAAAAATTGCCAGTGACTTCAGCTGGGCCCTCTGAACTCAGCACACCAGGGCAGGATCTCCTGGTGAGTTTTGCGTTGCTGCAGTTCCACCCTGCTGTTGCAGCATGTGGGAAGGTGCACAGCACACTATGGAAACCAGGCATCTACCAAACAAGCATCAGTATGTGCACTCCATCAACTCAGACCCTCCAAATCATTTTTTAATCTCAAAAATTCAGACTGTAAAAATTAGGAAAATAAATACTGGAAACAACAACAAATAGAAGTGCTTCTGCCATTAAAAACAAGGTGAAAAGGAGGAGCTGAGCCAAGTTAATCAAAGAACTGAAATGAGATGTTGGAGAAAGGGGCCATGGGTGACTTGGGGTTTGCAGTTAGCTGAGTGATGTGAAATCTCTTGTGTCTGGCTGAGCTCTGAAAGGAAATGCTTTATTAAATCTTCTTTGTGTGAGATTTCAAGCTGCCTCTGGACTGGAAAATAGGACCATTCCAGTATGTGGGATATAATCAGGAGCTGAAGTCTTTAGTGCAGGTTTTTCTGCAGAGTAAACTCTGATCAGCATAGACACATAACTCAGAGGGCTCAGGATTTAGGAAGATGAATTAGACACAACATACCTCTTCTACCCAGTATCCCCAAAATGCTTCACAGAATTAATCATGCTGGCAGCAACAACCAGGCATTAGGAAAGACAGTGCAGGTGGGCATAAATTCACCACACTGAATTGAAACTGTCCTGTGGGCCAGTGAGCCCCAGGTCCATTATCTCAGCTTTCATCCCCACTGGAACACAGTGCTTGCCATGATTGATCTCCCATGCACTGGCTCTCCTGGGAGTCTCTAGTCTCACTGTACTTTCTGCTGTGGTTCAGACACATTTTGGGCAGCTGCAGCCTCTTGCCATCCTTGTCCAGCAGTCCTCGTGCTTGGCTGTAAGCTGGCGGCTCGCAGCTCTTCTCTGTCACAGTAAGACTGTACCACCCCCAAAAACCTGCAGAAAGTATTTGCTACAAAGCAGCGGGGAGACGCGGGCACGACAGAAAAGAACAAGTGAGAGGTTCCCAGAACACTCTCCCATGTCGCACAATCTCTCCCCTGCCCTTTTTCTTGTCATGTCTCCCTCTGTGCCTGCCCACACACCCAGGAAAACAAGACCTGACCAGAGAGAGGGCAGGCAGCAGCAACCAGATTTCCTCCTCTGACCTGCTTATTTCACAGCACAGCGTGTCTGGATAGGAAAGCCTGGAATCTCAATCCTGCTGGAAATGGCAGGATTCGAGTCCCTGGTCTGCATTCTGCAAACCCCGACAAGAAAGTGTCCCAAGGGGCTGGGACACACCGAGCATTCCCCTTCCTTTGCGCCGCCCCCATGGCAGACGAGCTCCTTGCCTACCTTTTATTGCTGACAAGAAGGAGGACAGAACCATTCTGGATATTGGCTTCTTTGAGAGTCTCGTGCTCCTCGAGCTGCCTGGAGTTGTAATAAAATGTCTTCTTCCAGGAAGTGATGCCCTCCCGTACCAGGAGAGCCCGTAGGTCCATCACCGTGTCCCTGGGCCTGACCGTCAGGGGCATCATCAGGTCCTCATCAGCCAGGTGCACCTTAATGTGGTACCTCTTCCACCGAGAAAGGCTCCTGCGCAGCGTGTCCATCCTCTCCAGCTCAGCAGGGCCAGCGTGGCCGAGCGGAGCATCCAGCTGGGAGACCGGCAAAGCAGGGATGTGGCTCTGAAGAGGCTGTCTGCTGCGAACAACTTAAAATGTCCTGCCAAACCTGTTTCTCCCAGTTGCCACACTGCGTGCTTCACATTCCAGGGAAGAGCTCACCTGGCTCCATGAGCCTGCTGGCTGGGAAACATCTCCATGAATCATTTCCACACACCCCGAAATCCCATAATAATTACAATGTCTTCATGAAGTGCTCTTCATTCCAACGGCTCGCAGAGGACTTTTAAAGCCGGATCTCCACAGACATTAGGAACGTGGGTGCATGTGAGAAATGAATGGGTTTAGCAACCTCATGTCTCCTGCTCTAAAAAGCTGCCAGCTGGGGAGAAGATCAGTTAGCAAAGTAGGCATTTAGCAACCTCACAGCTATTTAACATGGCCACTTTAATGAAGAAAAGTACAGCTGCATAGTGACAAATTCCTCACAGAGGAGAGCCAGAGCACCCTGATGAGATAGAGCCTGGCTGTGTGAACACCCCTCATCCTTGCAGTGCAGATTCCCCCAGGAGATCTGCACAGTTACTGTTCACACACAATCTGGGACCCTCCAGAAGGAGTAGGACTCACTCACTCTTCATCATACCCTCAGATATCTGATACTGACTCACACGTGCTCCTCGCTGGTTCATCGTCTTGATTTCCTCTTCCTTTCAGATCGCTGTCTAATTGCAGGGCTGATCGTATCCTGCTCAACACGTGAGTGGGATCAGCATCGTGGGGCTGCAGGCACAGCAGGCAAACGGGTGGCACAGAGGCCTCGAAGTGCCAAGAGGAACCAGCCGTACTTTGGGAAATACAATGCCACCTTTGAAAGGCAGGAGCTGCTGTCAGCCACAGGCTGTAATTGACTGATCCTGCAAGGCAGACTCCGGCAGTCACAAGATGATACTTCAGAGCAAACACCATGAAGATAAGGAAGCCTTTTTTTTCTCTTTTTCTCAAAAAGATCAAGTCACCCTCTTATCTTGTAGGTAACTTTTCTGCAGCCCATATTACAGGCATTAATTCCCTCGTCCATTCTTCTCAACATAGACCAGTATTTTCAGACCAAAGTACTGCTAGACAGTTGAGTTCAGGGTCTGCTCTTCACTAAAAAGGAGCTGCTCTTGCCTAGCAGATAACAAAACAGTCTGATTTTCAGATATGGCAGCAGTCAGCTCCCATTGAGAATAAGAGAAGTGTCCACTCTCCCATGGGGGAACAAGGAGGTTTCCACCTTTCTTCCACACCTCCCTTTTCCCTCCCCAGCACATTATGTCTCTGCCAAGAACAGCAGCAAATATATTCAGTTACACCACAGGCAGTGGAGATTTCCCCATGCAATTGAGAAGAACTGAAGCTTCCACTCACAACATTTTCTTTTCAGCTTGGGTATGATTGTTTTGGTGGGGTCTGGGATTCTTCGGTCCTTGCTCTGCCACTGAGTTGCTGCAAAGGCTTGAGATGAGTCATGTCATGCCTTCGTGTTTCTGTTTACTCACCTCATGACTGCAATATGGTGTAACACATGTTCATTAAGCACCTTGTGGGAAACAGAAACTGCTTTCAGCACAGTCATGGTTTGGGAGCATTTAAGAATGCCTGGATCTACAAATACGCCAATGATCTTGAAGACAGAACAACACCGCCCCTATTAGAGATGGAGAAACTGAGGGACAAAGCCATTATAACCAAGAAAAAGCAAAAGGTCAGGCTCTGGTCCCCATATCCAGGTACCTCAGCAAGGGGTCTCATTTTCAGAGACCTGCAAAAACCCTCAAGCCCAGGGCCTGGTGATTCCTTCTCCATTGGGGTGACATTCACTTAGGGAGTCAAACTTCATCCCTGGTGTAAAGCCAGAATCTCAGGGGTAAAGCAAGGGTCTGATCCAATTCCCAGAGCCATCCAAGGGCAGGCTCTCATTGACAGCAGCCAGACCTGGAACAGGCCCCAGACACACTGAGGTCTGACAGCTCTGGCCAACAGAATTTACCCAGTGAGTGCCAAGGGGAGCATAAGGCATTCTCATTTCAGCAGAGCCTGTCTGGTGTCAGCGAGTCCATCAGCTCCATCCTTCTAGCATACGTGACAGCCTGACAGTTGCCAAATACCTCCCTCAGACACCTTTCAGACAGATCCTGTTTATTTTTAGGACAGCTCTTTCCCATCAAGGCTCAGATGCAAATCATTATACAGAAAGGGGGGATGGTGGCAGGAAGAAAACAGCTATTATTTTTATTTCTTTGCCTATGATGTGGTTGCAAACTTTCCTCATGTAGCCCCATCTGTCCACATTGGGACCCTTCATTTTATGAAAAGGGATGATATTCTAGCCTATGAAAGCAGGATAAGGAGAAGCATAGCAGTGAAGTCAGCTTATGAAATATTGAAGCAATGAAATCCTCACTGGAACACGTGAATGTCTAATGCCAGTTTCAATTAATTCTGAATTTTTCATTAAACCACTATTAAAAGCAAGAGGACAGCAGAAATAAGGGAAATTGACTTGAGCAGTATATTAAATACCTTAGTTTTGCGGGAGGATGTTTTATTATCTGTCCAAAGCAATTATTTCACCAGCTCCTGACGCTTTGTGGGCTAAACAGAGGTACAGGGTAAAGTTCTAGATGGTCTTTCCACAAAATTATTTTAATTTCTGTCCCCTGTCGTGCACCTGGCAGCCTGTCTCTGGTGATGTCTCTCACACATCATATCTGGAGGACAAGACATGGAGTCGGAGTTCTGGGAATCCGTAATAAAGTGTCACTCTGGCATTATTTACAAATCAAATAAAAACTTGTTGACTTAAGCTTTTCCCCATATTGAGGGCAAACAAAAGACATGCAAATATTCAGAGACATTCATTAGGAAAACCTGAAAAGCAATTTAAAACCCAGGTGGGCTGTTATTTTTTTACGGACAGAAGAAATAAAGCAACAGAATTTATAAAATGTCTCCTCTTCTGTTCTCAGAGCTTCCTTACTCCATTGACTAGAGCAAAAGAGAAACACCTGCCTAAATTAGGTGCTTTGTTAACATGTCTCAAGCTGGTTGAAATGACCTTGGGCCTTATAATTTCTTCTCATAATGATAGAATAGAGACATTCATTTCTTAGGCGGGTGGGTTTTTGGTGGGGTTGTTTGTTTGACAGTGGCTGTTTTGCTGTTTGCTGTGCTGCTCTCCTTGAAAAGGGCAACAGAGAAGTGGGATTTCAATAGATAAGAAAATAAAGGTTTTGATAAGGAAATAAAGGTTTCAATATGGAAATAAAGGTTTCAATATGGAAATAAAGGTTTCTTTATTTGCTGGTAGCAATCACAGGGAAACTGAAACATCTGTGAGAAATCTGGCCCTGATTCCCCTGGCAGAGTCTGTAAGTCTTTGAGGAAACCACTCAGCCAGTGCTGTCATTCTGCCAAGGCAGACCCTTTGCTGTTCCCTGAAGCTCTCTGATCCCAGGGTTTGTGGTCAGTAGTGCTGAACACTGAGGATTTTCCTCTGATATTTCTTTGGGGTGACTTTGTGTTTGGCAGCAGAGAGAGAGCAAGGGATGGAGCATGAGAGGTGACCACCCTGGTCAGGTTGACCAGACTTCATACCTGCAGTTCTACAACACTGGGTACTAAAGAGGGGCTTTTTGTCAGACTCCCCTAAATACTCAGTTCAGCTGGTGGGCACATTCTCAACCCAAACACTGTTCTCCTGCTCTGTTACCTGAAGGTGCAGAGGGGAGGCTGCAGCACTGTGAACTCTGACACCCCCACTAGGTGCTGGGGAGCAGGAGGCTAGGAAAGGTTCACTCATAGAGAGTGAACAGCTGTGCAGGCTTAACAGTGATAAAACAAGGTTATAAATCTCCAGTCCAATATGCAGCTGTCACCTAATTCATCAGTGCCCCAGATATCTCAGGTGATGGGGCAGCTTAAGGCAGTGTTATTTATATTTCTAAAGTACCAGAGGCCCCAACTAGAGCTGTACCACCACGTTCCAAGATGAGTAAGGCTCAGTGCTTTACTCCTTCTGAGATGAGCTTGGTTATGAAATGACTGGGCTCACTTTATATGTCAAGTTACATCTACAGCAAATGAACAAAGAGCTAATAAATGATTAATAAATGCTTTGAGAAATGAGTAATTAAATGCAACAGCTTTTTGGAGTGCAATGGATAAGCACAAAATATGTAAGCCCAAGTGATACCGCTTTCTCCTGATATAACTTATCTGCAGCACACTGCTCACATCTGCAAGAGGGCTTAGGAACACTATTAACTTCTTGTGCACCAGGAAAAAAGAGCCTTTCTGTGATAGAGGAGCACTTCTCCTGGGGATTAAGACAAAATCCTCCTTGTTCAGACATTTTAAATCTAGAAAAGCTGGAAGGTGCTTACTTTAATGTATATGGGAGGCATGAGTGTCAAGGGGAGACCCAACCTCCCATCCTTGCCTGGCATGGGGGGAAGTGTCAACATCGTCCTGCCCTGTTCTAAGCCTGTTCTAATCGGGAGCTCTCCATCTGCTCCAACAGTATAATAGATTTTTTTAAAAAGATGGTACTTTCATTCTTTCTGCTGCAAATGAGGATTTCTGCCACTAACACAGCTGAAGTCACCAAGTAAAGCAGATCCTGCTGCAAGAATCCAAATCAGATTCCAAAAAGCCCTACAACTGCCCTGGCCAGCTGCCCAGCAAAAATATTGCACTATTGTGAGTTGGTGGACTGTTTGGCATGGAATTGAACTTCAAAAGGGCTCCAGGAGAAAAAAATTAAAAGGTATTTATATGTAGTTTGAAGGAGCAAACCTGCCTGGTTTTGGAACACAAATGAACCTTCAAGATCTCTGAGCAAAAGTTGGATGTGAGTTGGTGACATTTTCTGGTGGAAAAGGCAATGTGAAGGAACACAACCCTGGTAATGCACATGTTAAATGAACCAGTCAAGTGCAGACAATGGAAAAGCTGAAAAATGGATATGGAGGAAAGCATTTTGTGGTGGTAGCTATTTCTCACTGCAGTTCTTTGTAACTTCCCAGATGGGAGATTCATGGCCCTTGGAAGAAGTCTGTATCCTCGGGGTTTGGCCTGAGGCAGCCCACGACTCACTCGCCCGAGAGGGTTGGTTATAAGCTGAGAAATAAGCAAGACAACAAAATGGTGGTGGAAACAGCAAAACAAAAGACCAATGAATTAACTGATGGAAGAGCAAAGAAAACCAAACCTCCGGGCACAAAGGAGGGCCTGGATGGAGAATGCTTGTGCCGCTGAGGACTCAGAGGAGCTGCCATCCCAGGCAGTGAGCTCCATTTCGTTCAGGTGAAACAAATTCAGGTGCCTCAGTCTTCAAAAGTGAGATGGGTGGAAATAGAGGATTTGAGGCTCTATGAGCCATTCCAGCTGCAGCACCATCATTTTCCAGAGGCTCAAGGAAGAGAGAGAATCTGTGGATCTGCATTGCCATCTAACGGCAAGGGAGGGCTTGAAGCATTGGCTGTGGCCCAGCAATGGGCTGGAAGAGTAAAAAACAAGGAGGAGATGGCCCGCAGGGATAGTCCTTTGCTCTAAATTCAAAGCCCGCCTCTGCAGCTGAAAGGTCTCACCAATGTAGTCCAGAGAAAAGAAGGGCAGCCAAAATCTTCCAGTAGAGGCTGCTGATTCCTCCTTTTCTAGGATCCCCTCCATTCTGTACTAGCCAGAAACATTAACATGCATTCTGGGTGGGATTTGCTGTCTTCTGCTGTACCCGATGCTGGCAGCGAGACAGGCTTCCCAAGCAGGTGTATATTTCAGGTATCGAGTGAATTCCGCCATCCTATTCAAAACAGTGTAAAATTCATTATCTCGGGTGTTCAAAGATCCCGCCGGGAAATTCAGGTAACTGGGATTATTAAAGAAAAGAGGTAAATTTCCCTCAGATCTAGGCACAGGAAAAGCACATCTACCATTTTCATCACACTCAGCCCAGTATCTTGTGTTCACCCGTGGTCAGTAATGGATACTTATTGAGAACATATCAGAGAGAGGGTATCACAGGTTGGTACTGGCGTACCCTTCACACTGAGAAGGGCAGAGGGAGAGCGCCCTGCAGGGAGAGCCCACAGAGCAAAAAAATTCACTGAGATGTGAGCGTTTACAGATCTTGTCATTTAAAAGGAAATGCCAGGAAGAGACAAGTTTGGTCTTCAGTCTAGTGCCGCATTTTTCTACTGAGACAACATATTATATAGTTTCTACAATAGAAAATTTACAAGAGAGTGGACCGTTAGGAGATACTTATGTTAGTAAAATGAAGGAATTTGGTAAAGGATTGTCAACAGCTTCTGTCTTCTGCTTTGAATTGCTTCTAGCCTTGACACATGCAGCTTTGTATATGAGGAGTAGGAACTCGATCAGTGTGAAAGAGAGGAAGGAGATCTTTTATGACCAAAGTTTAGAGCAGAGCAGGGGCCGGAGGAGAAACTGGGGGATATAAAGTGTCTGTTTTTCCCAGCTAGTGAAATGGGCCATGTTGTGGATCTCAGCTAACTGCTGGGCCACAAAAAAGGAGTAGGGATTGACAGCATAGAAAATGTTGAGACCTGCCAGACTTCAGGCCACAGGTCCGACCACCCCCAGTCTGTTCAGATGCCTGCTGTGACAAGCTTCCCATGCAGCCTGCTGCCAAAGGAATGAGCACACTCTCCAACAATCCAACTTCATTTCCTGCTGGTATCCTCTCATATTTACACACCAACCTTGCCAAGCTTTGCTCAGCCCAAACAATCCCTCAGAGAGAAAAGGAAACACAAAGGAACTCTTACAGCCTGTAAAGCACCTTCCTGCCTGCCTGAAACAAAAAAAAAAAAAAANTACAGTGCTCTTCTTTCTTGGTTGCTCACTGTTTCCCAAGCTAATGAAAACCAGAGGCTGTGGGACTGACGGGATTATCATCACTGAGTGAATTCTTCAAGTCTTTCTCTCCAGTTCGTGAAGCAGGGAAGGGAAGAAGGGAATGCACTTGGCTGAAGGGCTACAGAGGGTGACATGTTCCTTGATGTTCCTTTCTAAATGTGGCTCTGAGTCATGCAACGGAGTTGATTAGAAAAATTATCTTCCCACAGTTGAAACAGAAAGGAAAAAGAATCTTGTTCAGGGTTTGCTTCCCCAGCCCTGATTCCAAGCCTCCCCGAGCCTGTGGCAGGAAGGGGGCAGGTGAGCTGACTGGAAAACCACTTGTGCTTCTCTCAGTCACAGAAGTTACGATGAGGCCGCGAGAGCAGCCACAGGAACAGCTCGAAATGCACACCTAAGGGTACAAGCAGCTGTAGTCCCAAGGAGCAGCACGCACAGCCTTGCATCAGCCTCCATCCCACAAGTTCCTACAGGTGCTGGGTCAAACAGGGCTAACGTAGTCCTTCCGCCTCCTTTGCCTCCCCTTGTATCTTCAAACTACACCCCAAAACTTGCTCCTCAGAGTCAGAGAGCCCGTGTGGCACATCCAGCCTCGTGGCATGCAGGACCACGAGGTGGAACAGGTCTGAAGGCAGGATGGCAGCGGCGGCATGACTGAGGGAAGGAAGCCCCGAAGGAGCCACAAAACACAGCCAGCTGGGTTGAACAGACAGGAGCTGTGCGAGCTGGACCACCGGGCTGCAGCCAGCTGAGGAAAGTTATTAAAGGTGTATCTTGTCCCAGAGAAAGCTGGTGGGGATCAGCACGGCTGTGCTGAAGAGGCAGCCTGTGTCCTGTGATCCCCCTGTGGTCACCAGCACTGACCCTCACTCAGCTCCTCGGGGTTTCATCCCCAAACCTCTGCAGGCCGGTGCTGCCCTCGACCAGCAACCTCCCAGGGCAGGAGGGCAAGGAGAAGTGCAAGTGATCGTGATTAACGTGGTTTACCGGGCTTTAATGACATTTCTGAAGGTTTGGAAACACCGGTAACACAGGACTTCATCCCTACGCCTTAAACGTGCTCCAAGCTGAGGACCTATGTGATTTTACCTTCCACTGTTCAAATCACAAATAGCTTAAAGATTATTGGAATTGGACTAAAAAAAATGCCCCGGGGCCACCTTGCCGCAGAGGTACCCAGAAAAAGCACATTCAATTATGCGAGGTGTGCAGAGGGATACAGGCGCACACCAAGTGGCAAGAGCCAGCACCGGTTTCCAAGCAAACACTGAACTTAGAACTGTTACAAATTCCGACTATTGCTTTTTATACGAAACAAACAAACAAAAAAGGTAAAAAGCTCTCTCTCACACGCACACGCACACGCACACACAAAGAAGCGGCTCCGTTCAGTTGCCGTTCGTGAGGGTGGGCGGCGCGGGCGCTGCCCGGGCCCGGGCGGGGCCGGGACGATCGCCCGCAGCCCGCCGGGAGCCGTAGTCCCCGGGCGCCGCCATCTTGGCGCCGCCTCAGCACAGCCCTGAGGGGGCTCGCGGCGGCCATCTTGGGGTGGGGGGCGAAGGCCCCGCGTCAGGCGGTGGGAGGAAGGCTGGGTTTTGGTAAAATAATTAATTGTGATTTAAACAACAGTAAATCGTTGTCGTGTTTTAACCCCAGCTGGCTACCAAGCACCACGTAGCCACTCACTTTCTCGCCCGCAAGCGGGATCGGGGAGAATCAGAAGGGTGGAAGCTGGGGAACTCGTGGGTTGAAAGAAAAACAGTCTAATAGGGAAAGCAAAAGCTGTGCACGCAAGCAAAGGAAAACAGGGAATTAATTCACTGCTTCCTGTGGGCAGGTGTTCTGCACCTCCAGGAGAACAGGGCCCCATCCCATGGAATGGTGACATGGGAAGACAAATGCTATCACTCCAAAAGTCCCCCATTTCCTTCTCCCCATTTATATCGCGAGTGTGATGTCAAATGGTCTGGAATATCCTGGCTGTGTCCCCTCCCACCCCCTCAGGCACCCCCAGCCCCTTCCCCAGCATGGCTGTAGAAGTGGCAGGAAAGGCCTTGGCTCTGTGCAAGCTCAACAATAACAAAAGCATCACGATATTCACAACCCTGTGTTCAGAGCAAATCCAAACCACAGCCCTGTACCAGCCACTGGGAATGAAATTAACTCTATCCCAGCCACAGGCATTGTGCTGGTGTTGGCTTTGTGGCTGCTCTACCATCATGTTTAGCTCCGTAAAGAGCAGATTTTTCCTTAAGAGTCTCTCCCAAAGGCCCTTCAGTGCCGTGCCAGAGGACAGGGAAGTTGTGCGTCTCGTGCCGAGTGTCCTGGTGCCTTCCTGGCTGGGGATGCTGTAAGCACTTGGGAGGGACGGACTGAAGGGTCGTGCAGGGAGTTCTGGCTGTGAGTGAGCCGGGAGGGAGCACAGGGCTGCAGAGAGCAGAGCACGGCAGACCCGAGGAGGGAAGGGGCATCGTGTGGTCAACAGGACCTGGACTGGGGAATGAACCTGGGGAATGTGAAGGCTGGATATCAGGAAAAGGTTCTTCCCCCAGAGGGTGGTCGGGCACTGGACATATTCCGCAGGGAATGGTCACAGCCCCAAGGCTGCCAGAGCTCCAGGAGCGTTTGGGCAACGCTCTCAGGCACAGGGTGGGATTGCTGGGGTGTCTCTGCAGGGCCAGGGGTTGGACTCGATGATCCCTGTGGGACCCATCTCAGGATATTCCTTGGCTCTATGTGGGTCCCAGGGTAGCAAAGCCAGAAAGTGCTGTCAGGCTGCCCTGGAAGGTGCCGTACATCAGTCCATCAGAACAGTCAGGACAAGGCTGTGTGGGGCTGTGAGGCTCAGCAAGAGCATGTGAAGGGATGGAATGGTTTTGGGGATGTGTTTAATAGAGCTGCAAAAGGAAGCAGAGCTCGTTCTGGGGCTGTTGGATGCTCTGCTTGGTGTCCTCTGTCAGTGGAGCTACTCCTGATGTTCTCCCCAGAGCCTGCTCTTCCCTGACAGAGTGAAGGTGACTCCTTCATACAGCAGAAGGAATAATTTACGGTGCTCATCAGACTGCAACTTCAGGTGTTGTTCAGTTCCCCAAGTATTTAGTGAGGGAAATTTCAAGGACGGGCACTCAAACTCACTGAGCTTGCCTTGAGCCTGAACTTGGCATCTAAATTTGAGCCCTGTTAAGTGTTATACTATCACACATTATAGCTAGTTCCTTAACACCAGTGCTTATTTTTACAGCAAAAACCTCTGCTGTCTCATATCCTGCATCTTTTTATAACTTAAATGTAGCTACCTCTTAAGCACAGATTTTTTTTAAAATTTTATTTATTTATTTAATATATGGCTTTATTTTGGAGTGATCTAAAGAGATCCTTCCCTTCATTAGCCTCATGCCATTATTCCAGGAAGGCAGGCCATCCCCACAGATCTGCTGGGTTAGTTAATTGCTCTGCACACACAAAGGGGAGCTAATCAGCTTTTCTTCAAGCATGTGTTCATATGTCAACACTTTTGCTTCTGTCAGAAGCTTAAAAATGGAAACAGTTTTCTCTTTAAGAAAACAGGACCCAAATAAGGAGATGGAGTGGTGAAGATTCCTCTTGTGAATCTGTTCCAGCTCATTCCTTAGAAAGGCTGTGGATGGAACACCGGAGAAGAGGCCAATAGATCTGGGTTTTGTCCAGGGGGCTCTGGATTTAAAGCTCTCTACAACCACTTGTAGCTCATTTTCCCTGTGACTTGCTTGGGTACAACTTCTTCCTCTGTCCAAGCTGTTAAAAACCTAAAATTTTACTCATCAGATTCTTTCAGTTGTGTGACAGATCCAGCCTATCCTTGAGCAAAAATGGAAGCTATCAAGAAAAAGATGCAGATGTTGAAGTTAGACAAGGAGAATGCCATCGACAGAGCAGAGCAGGCTGAGACGGATAAGAAGGCAGCTGAGGACAAATGCAAGCAGGTAAGTGGAAATAAAATCACTGGTTGTGTGTGTGCTGTGGAAATAAGTGTAACAAAATACTGTGTGGCAATGTTCTGGTTCAGAAAGCAAAATAATTTGAAGTCAGTTTTCTGTTAATGTTCTTTTGAAGTTTTTTGCCTTTTTGTTATGCTTGTACAGCCAGGACTAGGCTGTAACTTCTCAGCCATCTCAGTCTTTCCAAAATTAACATCATCCACAGATTATTAACAGTACTTTGTCTAAAAGTTTTCTTGAATCTTACATAATTGTCCTAATTTTCTCATGCTTTTATCCATGCAAAAGGCCTTTACATACTTAAAATCAAACCTGTAAACCTTGACACCTGTAGGACTAGTGCTAATAGAGTTGGCTGTGTCTAAACATTAATTAAGCCTCTCCTTGAAGCAAATTAATAAAGTTCACTTCAAGTTCTTGGTGCAAGAGAGTGCCCCTTAGAGGTGCCAGCCGAGACTCAACAGGAGATAGGTTCTCTTAGTTTTTTGTCAAGAATAATGAAAAATATCTTCATTTGAATGCTTTTCTTTTAACTGAATTCTAATGCTAACATTTTCATATTCTTTCCAATGCCTTTATTCTGGGTGTCTGTCTCCTATTTGAGCTTTAGTATTTCCAGAATGATCTTGAAATGTTAGCTGACTACATTCAAGTTTTTACAGCGCTTCTTGTAAAAGTACCACATCTTTCCCTGTTACATTCTCTAAATTTGGCTGCTTCTACCTCTTCCACACTGCTCTAATATGTTATAAGCATTCATCTGGCCTAATATTTCTTCTTCTTTAGAAAAATAAATCTTTGATCTTACTCCTCTTTTCTGAATTGTCTCAAAAGTTTCAGCTTTTTTTTTTTAATGTGGGCACAGCACTCAAATAGTTATTTTAATATTCATACACAAAGCCAGCATCAGCTTCATGCTGCTCACTGTCCCTCTGTTAGAACATCCAAGCAAGGTTTGCAGTTTTCTCACGCTAGCCGGTTACTCTCTGCAACATAACAACATTCCAGAATAGCACACTACCAAAAATGTCTTTAAAACTATCAGTGAAACTAAAATGAAGGAAGTGCACCAAAACACAAACTATTTTGATAGAGTAAATTTCTGTGAAGGTGGAGCTAAATGGATAAATCAGTGTCTCAACAGACTGAGCTGTTTTGTGTTGCAAATGAAAGAATGGAGCAGATGGGTTTGCAGGCCCACCCTTATCAGCAGCAAGCCTTTGATAACGTGAATTCTTCAGGGAGCATGAGACAGTTTGTCATTAAACAGTCTCCCAGCAGGTTATAAATAGCCCCATTCTAGTGAACAATATGGATTTATATGGTATGGAGGAGTCTGAATCTCATCGTACAATGAAGCATATCGTGTTGGGCCACAGTTAGAGAATAATCCAGGCTGGAAGGGACCTCCCGAGGTCACCGAGTCCCACCTATAGCAAGGCCAGCCCTGATCCGTCCCACACCCAGAGTATCACACAAAGATCATTAAGGAAGGACCACTAATTTTTTCCAGCTGTACAGGAATTGAATTGGTTTCCTAAAAAAATCACCAGGTAATAGTGTTAGAAGAAACACAAGGATATAATTTAAAAACATCTATAATTACGCTGCAAAACTGCTGCAGGGTGTCCAAAGTAAGAATGAGGTGAAAAAGGGCTTATACCGAGTTCTGTATTAAACCAGAGGCTGTGTGTGTGGTGGCAGGGAATGTTGTTCAAGGATGACACGTTTTAATGATTTTTCCCTGGCAACTGCTACCAGTCATTCTCAGACTACTGTCACCAGCAGAACTTTGGTCTTTTGTGACTTTTTGTGTGCTATATTGGGTTAAAACTAATAGTAAAGAGTGGTTTTATCATATTAAACTGTGACTGATGCTACATCAGTATGCTCACTTTGAGTTTGTTTCTCTTGAAAGGTAGAGGATGAGCTGGTAGCTCTGCAGAAGAAGTTAAAAGGAACTGAAGATGAGCTGGATAAGTACTCAGAGGCTCTCAAAGATGCCCAGGAAAAACTGGAGCAGGCTGAGAAGAAGGCCACTGATGTATGTATCCCTGGCTAACACTTGCCTGTAACTCTGCCCTGTGTATTCTGTATGCACCTCACTGGTCATAGGCATTTTGCCGGGGGATGGAAAGGCAAGGGATACGGTGCAGGGTTTTAATCTCCTCTCCCCTCTGCTAAAGGGAGCGGGGCTGTTCTGCACCGAGGCCGTGGCACACGCAGCTGCCCCCGGGAGCCGGCACCACTTGAGGCTCGATGGGTACCCAGAGGGGACCCGGTGGGACCCTGGGGGACCTTCCTCCCCCGAAACGGATGGGAATTCTTTAGGAAAGGAGAAATCTCCTTTAATAGACGTAAACAAAATGGTAACTTTTGAAGGAAAACGGCACGGCGGCAGAACTATGCCGCGGCATAAGGATGCCCTTTGCCTCCATCCCCACGGCAGGGTCAAAGACCAGCCCAGGCTCCCCGGCGCACCCCGCTCCGTTGTGGCAGCGGCGGAACGCGGGCGGGGCCCGGCAGCAGCGTGCAAACCTCCCCTCGGGAGGGCCGGGGGGACCCGCGGAGCGCGGCTGCCGGGGGCTGCATCCCCCGNCAGCAGCTCCGCGCCCAGCCCGCCGTCCGCGCCGCGCCCATGGCCGCGCCGAGCTCCCTGGAAGCCGTCAAGAGGAAGATCCAGTGCCTGCAGCAACAGGCGGATGAGGCGGAGGATCGCGCCCAGGTCCTCCAGCGGGAGCTGGACCTGGAACGGGACCTGCGGGAGAAAGTGAGACCGCCCGGGCTGCCTGCTCGCCTCTCTCGGTCGCTCTCTCCCGGGCTGCTCCTTCCTTCCTGTCTCTGGCTCTCTCTCGCTGCGGCGCGCCCGGCTCTTCCCTGCTGCGGGAGGGCGGCTTGGCCGCCGTCCGCCTCCATCCCTCGGCTGACCCCGCTCCGCTCCGCTCCCGCCGCCCGCGGGAGCCGCCGGCGCTGCCGCAGCGCCGCGCCCGCCCCGTCCCGTCCTGATCCCGTCCCGCGGGCTCGGCCCCGGTGCCCTCCGCTTATCGCGCTCTGGGGCCCGTCCCTGCGGAAAAGGCGCTCGAGCACCGATCGGCACCGGGGAGCGGTTGCGAGTTCAGTAGGAAATGGCTGTTTAATTAGGGAAAAGCGCTGCATGATCCGGAGCGGGGAGCTCCCGCCTCTCGGCGCCGCACCGCTGGCTTCAGCACAGCTGGGAAGTGGCCGAACTGCTGCGAAATAACTTTCCTTCCTGGTTTTCACAGAGAAATGCGAATTCTCCGCTAGCGTGCGGCTCTCCCGGGGTTGGACAGCTGGTTTCACTTAGATTTGTGTGCGATCAGCCTTCCCGGCATCTTCCTGCTATTTTATCCCATGTCGGCGAGTTAGTTTTACCGTATAAGGACTGCGGGCTGCTGCTGGGAGAGGTGGAGCCAGGCTCACCCCAGATTCCCAGTGGCCCCGGCTCCATAGCTTTGGAATCCTGCTGAATTAAAATGTGACTTAAAAGTACCCTGTCTAGTGGAAGGAGTCGCTGCCACAGAACAGATGCCAGTTTTGTACATGATCGATGCCTCGTGTATAAATCGGGAAGTTAAACACAGCACTGGGTAAAAACAGATGAAATGTTGGATAATTTATGACTAGAGGAATCTTGGGTCAGTTTCCATTTGGATCAGCCACTGAACTCCTTTCCAAGATGGCTCAGATGTGAATGGAAACCACTTCCTCTAGCTTAGGAGTGGTCAGTGACCACATTTGCTAAACTGCAGCAAAACACTTAATTTTTTCAAAGCGTTCTAACATAAAGCATAAAACAGTCGCCCTTCCAGGGTCTATATCCCGTAAAAGCGTTTGGGAAAAAAAAAGTTAATCTTGTATATAGCAATCCTCCTCAGATTTGGGGACAATAAAGTGCACAAACCTGGCAGTTAATTAAGCAGGGCTTTATTTTCCTTCAAAAACAAGCAATTAAAGGAGCCGTATGTTAATAAACACGTATTTATGGACACCAATTTGTCCATGTTGTCTGTATTGAGCATTTCTCCCAGCAATCTCTTCCATTTATTAGCTATTTTTTTTATACAGTAATAGTGTTCCGATTACTGTGCAGTTTATTCAATAATACACAAACAGATCTTCCTATTCAGAAATGCATCCTGCCTAATTCCTTAAGTACTGCAGGGAGCAAAGTGAACTTATTTTAAGAACGCACCTAATTTTGTCCCAAAAAAGCCTGACTCTGCCGT
Source organism: Edolisoma coerulescens (assembly GCA_013397115.1). Lineage (NCBI taxonomy): Eukaryota > Metazoa > Chordata > Aves > Passeriformes > Campephagidae > Edolisoma > Edolisoma coerulescens. The sequence continues at coordinate 666,532 of VWZW01003146.1, forward strand.
GCTGAGGCCACTGTGCCCAGCTGACCGCATAGATCCTACAGCGGTCGCAGGCTCGGGAGCCAGGGTGGATCAGGGACTGGCTCCAGCTTCACAGCGAGCTGTGACAGGGTGTCACCGGATGAAACCAAGGGCAGAGAAATCAACGGTGAAGGTTTTGGAACTAAGCCATCGTGGAAACAGTTCATTTCTTAACTTTGGGTAGACGCAGCCCTGTGAAGTGCTCCAAAAATACCCGATGCATTCGCAGTCCTGCAGTCCTTCTTTGTGTGGCAGCAATAAGTACCATTAAAAAAGAAAGGACAAGCCCACACTCCATACCTTGACATTCCTGAGATGCCACAGTTTAAGCAAACAAAAAAGCAGAGGCAGAAGGGCCCCTGAGCTCCCCTGCGTGTCCCAGGGAGATGCTGTTGCAGTTTTAAGGAAACTGATGAGCTGGGAGCGCTTGGCAGCAGCAAGCGGCCTCTGTAACCCCGGTTCTGCGTGGTTGTTTCACGCAGGCTGAAGGTGAGGTGGCAGCTCTGAACAGGCGCATCCAGCTCGTGGAAGAGGAGTTGGATCGTGCCCAGGAACGACTGGCCACAGCCCTGCAGAAACTGGAGGAGGCTGAGAAAGCAGCAGATGAGAGTGAGAGGTACGTTCTTTTTTTTTTTTTCCCGTTGGTAAAAAAATGAATATATGTGAATAAAATATTCCTGTGTCATTTAGTATCTGCATGTGCTAATGTGGACTGCAGGTCAGAGACTTGGAACTTTTTTACAAGCTTGATTGGGTAATTCCTTTGGCCTTGATGAACATGATGGTCATAATGGGCCACTTTTCAGTTACAAATACCGAATTCCACTTTGTGAAGTTGAGACACAAGCGCTAAAATGCTTCTACATTAAACGTGCTTTGACTTTTGCAGAGGAATGAAGGTTATTGAGAACAGAGCAATGAAAGATGAAGAGAAAATGGAAATTCAGGAAATGCAGTTGAAGGAGGCCAAGCACATTGCTGAAGAAGCCGACCGCAAATACGAGGAGGTAAAAGGGAGAAGGAAATGGTTAAACGTACAGGAGAGCCACGAACAACAATGTTACTCTTCAGTTTAGTCCCTCTGTTCAATTGGCACTGGGTGATGCTTCAACCTTGGAACATTCCCACCAAGGAGGAATTTTAATAGTGATTTGCAGCATCTTAGGTACCCAATGCTAAAAATACTGCAAAATCTCACTAATTGGGGAGGGCTGTTACATCTGTGGGTGTGTGCTTTAACCTAATTTCCTTATTCCAAAGGAAGCAGGAACGTAGTACTTCCAAGTGCTTTTTGAAATCTCTAAGGAAGGTGTCCCTGCCTGTGGCAGGGGATGGAACAAGACGATTTTTGAGGTCCCTCCCAACCCAAGCCGTGCTGTGATTCTGTGAACTACAGACTGGCCTGACACTGCTGTTGTCTTTTTACAGGTTGCCCGTAAACTGGTTATTTTGGAGGGTGAACTAGAAAGGGCTGAGGAGCGTGCAGAGGTGTCCGAAGTGTGAGTAACTTTTTAGAATACAGTAAAGGTCAACACTACATTTCATTAGAAGAATCTCCGTGTAGGCAGGCATGTGGTCAGTACTTGTAGAAAAGCTTGTTTGTACACTATATACCCTGTTTTCTTCTTTCAGACTTAATTATTTACTCCCTTGTATTTCTTAGACTCCTCCAAATCATAACAGGCACACTAGTAATTCATACTTCTATTTTCCCCTTACAGTAAATGTAGTGACCTTGAAGAGGAGTTAAAGAACGTCACAAACAACCTGAAATCTTTGGAAGCTCAATCTGAAAAGGTTGGTTCTTTCAGTAAACTGAAGGATACAGGCAAAGCCAAAACTTGTAAATAGAATTCATAGAAATAAACCAGAAATACAAAGCAAATGAGAGGTTTTCCCTGCCTGCTCCATCGGTTCAGCCCAAACAAGCCTGAAGGTCTGGGGGAGAGGAGGAAAGCACGGAAATGGTGTTTGCAGCTGTTGTAAAAGGAAAAGTGGTTATAAATAGGTCACAGTTTCATAAACATTTATTGTTGTTGCTACAACTTCCCTTAAAGAGTGTTTGTTGTTTTCACAGTACTCAGAAAAAGAAGATAAATACGAAGAAGAAATCAAGATTCTCTCTGACAAGCTGAAAGAAGTAAGTTTGACCATCCCCAAACTGTCAGTGGGCATCATCTTTTTAGGAGCATCCAGTGATGCTATGTCAACTTTTTCAGGCTGAAACACGTGCAGAATTTGCAGAGAGAACTGTTGCCAAACTGGAAAAGTCTATTGATGACCTGGAAGGTATGGAATGACTCAAGTTTCTTTAAATGTGGTCAGTTTCAAATCAGAGAACAAATTCTAGGAGTGGGTGGTAGATTTTATTGGGAAAGAACAGCAGCACTTGTCAGGCATATTGGGTAGATGGGTGTGATGTGTCCACTGGGCGCCTGCCATGTGTGGTGCAAGTTCTCCTGAAAAAGGTTTTCTTTCATAAAGTTGGTAACAATGACCTGATTTTGGCCAACTTAGATAGAGGGACTCAAGGGCTCAAGACCCCAACCCTACTTCATCTGCTTACTGGAAAATAATTGTGAGATTACAAAAAGTTCACATAGGTGAAACTTCTGACCAGGCAGCTTTGTGGGTGTTTTGGTTTCCACCTGATGCTCAACTACGCCTCTGTTTTCTTCTTTTGTTTTGCTCCCTGACTCCTTTGGCTGCTGTTGCCTTTTGCCTGTCTCCGTTCTCCTCCTGTGGCCTCTTCTCTTCCCTGCATTTCTCGCTGGCCCGTTGCTGCTGCCCCTGTGACTGACAGATGAGCTCTACGCTCAGAAGCTGAAGTACAAAGCCATCAGCGAGGAGCTTGATCATGCCCTCAATGACATGACCTCTTTGTGACCTGTCCCTGTGTGGGGACACGGGGGGCTCCCACTTGCTGTGTTTTCTCAAGCTTTTCTTGCCTGTAATCCCTCTCACTCTTGTGCCACTTCCACAAGCAACCTTTCCACCTCTGTGGGGACTGAGCTCAATAAAACACGATACCTCTACCTTTCATCTTTCAGGGTTTACTTCTGTATGAATCGCCTCAAATACACCAGTGATAACACCAGAAACACATTCAGCTCCTCAGGTGGGGTTGGGCAAGACACGGTCAGGATGGGGCAGGACCTGGCTCTGGCAAACACTTGAATTTTAGTGTTCCCAGGGATGCAGGTGTTGGCCAAAAGTTTTAAGTGCACTCGGTGTCCGCTTGTGCTCCATCAGCCTGGTTAAAAACCTCTCAGTCCAAGGAGAACCCAGCCCTGTAAATGACACATTAAAACACAGGTCTTTCACATTACATGAGACATGTCCAAAAACCTCCCTAAAGGACAGCAGTTACAAAAAAATTGGCCCCATTTTGATGATACAACTATAAAGGTGTCTTAAATACGAAGGTAAGTTACCCCAGGTTTAATTTAAAGAGAAAATCAGGTTTTATTTAAAGAGAAAATATTGTGATTTAAATCTTGTGGTTTTCTTTCTCACTAGAAAAACTTGCTCAAGCCAAAGAGGAGAATTTGGGCTTGCACCAGACACTGGACCAGACGCTAAATGAACTGAACTGTATATGAGAGGCCAGAGCTGACAGCAGCCGCCGGGAGCCAGCCCTGCGCCTGCATCGCTCCTCTCCTTCTCCCTCTGTATCCGGAAAAGCCAATTAAGTTATGACCAGCACGGCCACGCGATGGGCTCCGGGCGTCCCTCGGGGCCATCTCATGCCAGGAGCCCCCGGGGAGCCCGAGCCGCGCCGGGGCCGCGCCTGCCCCGGCCCGGGGCTGCCCCTCACGGTTCCTTAGGCCTTTTCTAGAAACCCTGGTAGACGCTGCAGCCGAGTGGTGAGGCCGCCCCCGCGGGCGCCTGTCCCTGCCGTTTCACATTAAACAGTTTCCCTCAGTCCGAGGCCTCTTGGCGCCTTTTTGTCCCGCTGCCGCTCGGGGCGTGACGTCACGGCGCGGGCAGCTACAGGCGTGACGTCACTGTGCCGCCGCCCGGCCTCGGCTGTCCGCAGCAGGAAGTGACGAGCACCGGCGGCGGAGCCGGCAGCCAATCGGAGCGCCGCTTACACCCGGGTCCGGGCTGCCCGCCAATGGCGTGCCGGCTTCGTGCGCCGTCCGGCGGGCTCGGCCAATGGGCGCGCGGCGGGCGGGGCCGGTGCCCACAAAGATGGCGAAGACCTACGACTACCTGTTCAAGCTGCTGCTGATCGGCGACTCGGGCGTGGGCAAGACCTGCGCCCTGTTCCGCTTCTNGTGAGGGGCTGCGCCGTCCGGCTCCGCAGCCGCTGGGGAGCAGCGGGGAGGGAGCACCGCGGACGTGAAGCTGAGCAGCGTGACTTAAGGGACAGCCGCTGGATTTGGGCTTTCGGCCGGACCTCTGAGTGCAGTAATTGCTTCTCCTTTCAGGTATTGACTTTAAAATTAGAACGATAGAGCTCGATGGCAAGAGAATCAAACTGCAGATCTGGTAAGGCTTCTCTGCCGAGGCGGGTGGCTGATGCTGGGCCTGTGTGGTGTGCCTGGGGACGCGTTGGGTTTTTCTGCAGTTGTGCTGTTCAATAGTTTGTGGTATCTTAGAACCTGAAAGGTAGTTCTGGTGCTCTGAAGACTGGTTCAGGTTTATTTAAAGCTTTTGGTAGTGTTAACTTGAGCTAACGGTGGGGTGGGTGGTGTAAGCCTCTGTGTTTTGCAGGGACACGGCTGGGCAGGAGCGATTCCGGACCATCACAACCGCCTACTACAGGGGGGCCATGGTAGGAGCAGATCGCTGATTCTGTGATATGGGTCGTTGATAAAACCAGCTGGGGGGGTCAGGCCAGCTGGGCCTGACGTGGGACACTCACAACTGACCCTCTCCCAGCGTGGACACTCAGGGCTGTGCCCCTGCTCCAGCTGGTGCTGGAGCTTTGCTGGGGTGATACGGGACTTTGGAAAGGCAGCTTCCTCCACGTTTTGCTCTATAAATACAAGTCCTGCACACCTTATCTCCCTGCCATTAACCAGTTGTTAAAAATAGCCCCTGTTGAGTTGCTCCTCTCTGCTCTGGATAAACCTTTAACTCCTGCTGAAACAATCTTTCTCTTTTTTTACCCTTAGGGCATTATGTTAGTGTATGACATCACCAATGAAAAGTCTTTTGAAAATATTCGGAACTGGGTGAGGAATATTGAAGAGGTAATTTGTCTCTTTACTTATTGCTGACTGTTAAAGGTGCCATTTCTTCCTCTAAAAGAAATTGAAGCTTAATTGCTTCAGAAGCATTACATTTCATCATATGCTGCAGGGTACTTGGCAGATAAGTGGGATGGAAATCAGTAATAGCTTCTGGAATACCTTGGATAGTGATTTGTTGTGAGGGCACCTAATGCGAGGGTTTCCTGCCCCAACAATTGATCCAAGAACTGCCATGGTGCAGGTCACACGCTGGGGTGGGGGGCTGGGGGAGCCTGGAAATCTGTGAAGGTTCTCAGGACTGGCATCTCTGTGTTGGGTGCTCAGTGGGTGCCTTCTCTGTCTGACAATGTTTATCTACAAAAGCCGAGCCCAAGTCTCTGCTCTCTGTTTGTCTCAGCATGCCTCTCCAGATGTTGAAAAAATGATCCTGGGGAACAAATGCGATGCAAATGACAAAAGACAAGTCTCTAGAGAGCAAGGGGAGAAGGTAAGTGGCTTTGCTGTATTTTGACTTAGGCTTTTCAGAGTCTAAAAAGTGCACTGATCATTTGTCTGCACGCTGCCGTGGTACCACAGTGCTGTTCTGAGTGGAATGATTGAACATTCCCCAAGCTGTCGTGGTAATGCTTTTCCCCACCAGGATCAAAAGCTGAACCTGTGTTAAGGATTCTTGTCAATTATTTACCAGGTGCAAGGCAACAAGCAGGATTTCCCTAAAAGGATGCTAGAGTTGGACGTGGAGAAGATGTCTCTTTTGGCTGAAAGCCACTGAGACAAGGTAGATGGGATTGTCTTTCCTGGTGTCAGATGTTACTTAGTCAAGGCAGAGGTTTTTTTCTGCGCTGTGGTTGTTGCAAGAGTGACAAGGTATCTCTGCAAGAAACAAATAAAAGAAAAAAGAGCAAGTTAAAATGTGTGCAGAGTGTAAAAGAGCAGAGCAAAGCCAGTGAGAACACATGCCAATTGCAGGGAGATTTAGTTCCTAATTCTTGCAAATTGTTCTGCGTGAGTAAATCCCCAGCTCCAGTGACTGGTGGCAGGAGGGACAGAGGCCGTGCCCAGGGATGTGTTTCGAGCTGTTCCTGCAATTGTTCAACTAATGTGCAGTCTCCTTTTGTTCAGCTTGCTGCAAGTTTTGGGATTAAATTCATGGAGACCAGTGCAAAAGCAAATATAAACATAGAGAATGTAAGTACTGATGCCTTTCTCTTGTATTTATTGTCCTGTTTGTGCAAACCAGCAGTGTGGGCAGTTGCCCACCCTGGTGGGATGCAGGATTCCATTGCTGGGTCCCACAGATGTGTTGTTAAGGCTTTCCTGCTGCACAGACCCTGACTGGGGGTGCCAGTGTGGCCTTGCTCTCAGAAAGAAGGTTGTGGAGCTGGAGAACGAGCATTAAAACCTGGAGCAGAGGGAGAAATGCTGAAAGCTTAATATTCTTGGGTAGTATGTAGAAACTTGGGAAGGCAGCTTATTGCTAAACAAAACTGTTAGAAACCGTTTTATTTACCCTGTAACAGTGAACTGTTTGACTTGTCACAGGCATTTTTCACTCTTGCAAGAGATATCAAAGCAAAAATGGACAAGAAGTTGGTGAGTAACTTTCATTCCATCCATGCTGGATTTAAATAGGAGAAAAAAAAAAAAGGCAAACCAAAAGCCACATTGCAAGAACTGTTTCACAGTGTATGAAAAATGTCGTAGTCTCTTTCATGAAGGATCACTGAAAGTTCTAGAAATGTATTTTTAGTTCGTCAGGCTGTGCTCTGACGTTGGCTGTCTCTGCATTTCAGGAATTAGCTGCAGTGGTTGAGGTTTTCTAAATAAAATTACCTGTTATTTGTTTTATCAAAAGTCAGGGGGTAGAGCAGTTTAATGATACTTCTCACTCTTGCAGTCTGAAAATCATATAAATTAGAGATAGAGGAGGCACACATCATAGTTCAGGGTAGAAACTTCAAACTGTTTAAGAAGAGGTAAAAAATTACTGGTTTTGGATAATCTTTGTGTGGATATCCTGAGCAATGATTAGGTTGTCTTCTTACAAGAAATAAATGCATAGTGATGTTGGATTGTTCCTTAAGGAATATGAAATGAAGCTGATGAAGGTTCCTTCTATTCCTGCTGATCTTTCCACCTTCATGTGACCAGACATGAGCTGATACAGTGGGATACTTTGGGTCTTGCTGACGATTCCTAGGCCTTTCAGCAAGAGCCAGACATGCCCTGTAATTTATTATTTTTTAATCTCAGCTGTCTTGGAGTTGATGGAAGCTGAGGCATAGGCACAGCGTGAGCCAGCTGAAGCCAAAAGCTGCAGATGCACTTCTCCAGTTTTTTGTCGTGGCTGGTGTAAGACTGGGATGAGTGAAGCCTCTTCCTAATTCTAGGAAAGGGTTTTGTTTATGTCAGGCTTGGTGCAGCAGAATGCCCAGATGAAGTATGGATGGGAGAATCTGTTAAGTATAAAAAAGTAACTGGATGTTCTTTACATCTTCAGGAAGGCAATAGCCCACAAGGCAGCAACCAGGGAGTCAAAATCACACAAGACCAGCAAAAGAAAAGCAGCTTTTTCCGATGTGTTCTTCTGTGAGGGACGTGGCCTTAATCCGAGCTGAACTGTGCCTGTGCTGAGTGAGGTTTCCTCTGTCTGTGGACTTAGTGCTCCCAACATACCTTGTCACTTTGTGACCATCTGAATAAGAAATGGTTTATTTTGGTAATTGTCTGACTCTTCAGTTTTGGAGATGAAACAAGTTTATTTTTGTCAGATTGCCACTGGGCATGTGTATTGTCTGTCAGAGGGAGAACAGATCACATGTGACCTGGGATGCAGCAGCTTTGCTGACAGACTTTAATCTTCACTCGTATCTGTCACGTATCCAGTTTAGAAAGATGAAGTTATGATCAAAATAAGAAACTTAAATGCCACTGTTAATGAAATAGAGGCGTGCATACACGGTACATGTGCATATCCAGTGTGTAGCTGCACACAGAGCAGTGGCATGAGACCATCCCAGAAAGGCACCGAGGGGAGCAGTGCAGGCTGATGCCTTCCCAGGAGGTACGAGGGAGCTTTCTGCAGCTCCACCTCTTTGCTACTACAGAGAAACTCCTTTGTCTGCCTGTTTCTTACTCAGTTGTGTTACTCTAGACAATCCACAAGTACAATTGAAGTTTTAAAAGAAATTCTCCTCAAAGGAATCTTTATTTTTTTTAAAAAAGAATGTGTGCTGTAAATAGAATGGGTCCTTACCATTGGGAATTTATCCATGTTAGACTTGACTGTGCTTAATTAAGTACTCCAGACATTTAGACGTCTTGTTTACCAAGAGCTGGTGGCTACAGTGAGTCCTGTACAGATGATCTGTCATCTGTTCTTGGAGAACCAGGGTCAGGCAGGGACACTTACACAAAATCTGTCACCTTACAATGGGTGGCTTTACCACTCTGCAGCTGGGAGTGACTCCAGATCTATCATGACATAGTAGGTTGTTTTAAATCGTGACAAGGAAATGTATTGCACTGCTCCCAGTCGTGTGTTCCCAAGCACACTCGCTCACATATGCAAATAAATGTTGCACATCAGAACACTTTCTGAAAAGAGACTCTTTTGGACTGAGCCTGGCCTTGCTGCTGGGTATCGATCACCACAGCCATCAGGCAACAACAGCCGTGTCAGCGCACGTCCCGGCCTCACGGGAGCAGTCTGTGTTACTCATTCCCACAAACCCAGCCCAGTACACTCCTGTGTGTGAAATGCAAGAGCCAAGCACAGCTCCTCGGTGGGTGGTTGCTCACAGGTGAGGGGCTGCGAGCCCGAGTCTGGATTAGGCTGACACAAGGAGCCAGTAAGAGCATCAGCTTCCGAGGCTGCTGCCAAGGGATTGCAGGGATGGTGTATCTGACCCCAGTAAACACACCAGCTGTGTCCTGCAGCTTGCTGGAACTGAAACGTGCTTTGTTTACATTGACAACTGCACTTAAGGGTGAAATTAAAGTTGATTTTGAAGTTGTTGAATTTACTCACTGGTTTTGTTTTCTTCAAGTTTATGGTATTGAACTCTGGGCCTCAGAGTAGCACTAATAAGTGTTGCTGTAGTTAAAGATCTGTTGGATTCACAATCAAACTTGATAAATTTGCAGCATGCACTTGGGCCCAACAGGAAAGCTGTCTGCTCTAAAACGGAAAAAGATTTCACTGTGTAAGTTACTGGTTTATAGAAATGCATTTTAGATGCATTCAGATGATCTCTGTCCTGATTAAAGCCTTCCTCTAACCAGAATCTTACGATGGTTTGTTTTTTTGTTTACTTGTGGCTTTTCAGCACGAGGACTTGATGAACGTGCACCGTAGGGGATTTACACACAGATGTATTTGTAGGATAAAACCATGTTAAGTTGCTGAGGAGGCTTCTAGACAGTGAGTGCTCCAGAGCATAGTTAACACAGACCTGTAGATGGGACAAGTAGCACTTCTGTCTTGAGCTAAGGATGTTTTTAAAGCGTTTGTGTGTGCTTCAGGAAATGATTGAGGCACATCTGGGGAGGTGAAACGACGGGCTGAATTTCCTGCATAACTAATCTGTGTAACAATTTGCTTCTGGCTTAGTAATAACTGTGGATTGTCTTGCATCAGTCTTGTGCTTTATACAGCCAGATGTTGAGGCAGATTTATTTTTCAGAGTGACTGGAAAAATGGGTGGTTTATCTAACTTGATACCATGGATCTGCCATGATGCTGGTTCTTGCCTGTGGACTGGTATCGATAACTCATCTCAAGATGGGAAAGCAAACCATACACATTTACAAGTGTGTAAAACCTGAAGGATGGTATTGTGATTTTTCATTCATTTTCTAAATCTGAAGTTACTCTTGGCATTCAGAATTCTTTGTATGTGAATACCTTCTGTTTAAGCTTAAGCTGGTTGTTGCATATGTTTATGTACCTAGTTCTAACATTATTTCCTTTGAAATGGTTGGGTTTACGAACAACAGTTTTGCTTGATCTCAGGAAGTCTCATACAGTTACTGTGACTGCAGCCATCACTGCACCTTCTGGGCGTGAAGGCTCTACACAGACATTAAATCTGTGTAAGCAACGTGAAACCTAAAATGCAAGTGTAAGAGGGGAAAAGGTTAAAGACACTGCACTGCACATGAGCTTAGCTGTTTGTCACTAAACACAGGCATCAAATCTAGGAGAAGTACAGTATGGTTCCATCACATCATTCAGTTACTGTGTTTATTAAGTATGAATGTAATGGAAAATGCAATTATCAGAGAGGTACTGCGTAAATATGTAAAATAATCCACTTGTGTCTAAGCTTTCTTTAACTAAGGAGGAAAAAATCTGAAATTGGGTACAAAATCTGTAAAACAGGAATTTAAGTAGGTCTGCAAAACTAACTGCTTACTACACATTCTCAATGTCTAAATACTACTAAAATGTCAGGTAATTGATTAACATTTGTTTTGTAGAGAAACCCATTTTTGAGCATGTCCTCAAATTCCCTTATTTTAGTGAGTATCATGGAATTCTGTGGTTGACCTTATTTTTGGGGCTGGTTGCAGTACTTTGCGTGGTCGTCACCCCTTAGGGTGGAGATCTCTCAGTCTGTCAGTAAAGGGTGGAACTGCTGTTCTGACACTCAATTAACACTCGTATTTGTCTGTGTCCTGTGCTGACAGGCACAGCTCGTTTCCTGACATCACAACCTTATGCCAGCATCAGACTTCCAGACTCAGATTTATAAATCCTATGGATTATTGTAAGTCTCTTTACTGCTGCTGAAAATGATTTGGTCTCTCATGTGAGATGCTGATCATCTCCCTGATGATTGCTGAGGGGTTCTTGTGGTGGTGTGTTTGGCTGACCATTATGCTCAAAACTGCCATGATTTCTTTTCTCTTGCACTTGCCAGGGGAATGCACAAACAACTGTGTGAGGATGGGCTCCTTTGTACTTGTAGAAGTTGTAGGGCTTGGGGAAGAACGATGATTAACTTCTGTCTTCATTTCTAGCTTAACTAAAGGTCTGTTCAAAGGAATGGGATTGGGAACTGCAGTCTGAGTGTTCCAGGCTGCCTTATTCCCTGACCCATCCTTCCCTGATCCCGGGAGTTTCTGGGGTTCATAAAGCTGACTGGCTGGGTAACTGCTCTCCCCAGCCTTTCCGCAGGAATCGTCTGCTCGACATTGAGTGTGAGTTGGGACTTACAAACTTTGTTTTGAAGGGAATTTAATGCATCCCAAAATTTGTAAAAATAACTGTAAATTTTTCGAATTGTATTTTTCGAATGATCACTTTTGGCTGCCACCCTTCCCACATTACAACTGCTTTCTTAAACACTTCTCATTGATTTTCATGTTTGTATTAAAACAAAACTGTTGTTTATTACAGTGTGTCTGTTTTTACTTTCTTGTACAGGACCCTGAGCACTGCATAAATAAACTTCTTACGAAAAGAGAATTTTACAAACTTAAGTTTGTCAGTCCTATTCATCATTTGTGGATAGGGAGCCTGGTGGGTGTGGAAAACAGGGGATTTCTGAAAATGGAGAAGAGGGACAGGACCTTCTCTTTTGTCTCTAAACTATGCTGACTTTTTCACTGTAAATCCTGCACTCTGGGAGAATACTTCAGGAATTGATTCACTGGACCATTTATTAAGACCATAAATAATCAGAGGAGTTACTTATGTTTTTGAAACTAAAGGGATTTTTTTACTTGTTAAGGCATTTTTGGGGTGACTTTTTAGAGGTTGTAGTTCGATCCAAGTTCCTTTACTACCTGGTGGTATCTGAACTTTAAAAAAAATACTTCCCTTCTGACTGTCCAGGCCAGGTTTGCTCTAGCTGAGGGTGGGGAGCAGACATTTTGCTAAATTACAGGGAAATCCTGATGAAGAGCTTAATGAATTGTTCTTTTTAAAGAGCTAAACGAAAGGCAGTTCTCTGACTGCTTCAGTTACCAGAAGTTGTCCTCTTTGCCCCTCTCATCTTGTGCTCTCATGGCTGGTAATCTCGGGTGTTGAAAGTCCCAGAAGCTCCCATCCCCATGTTTGACCAGATTCAGATTCGAATATGAAAGGTGCTGTTAAAAAAAGGAAGTCATGATCACATATGTATCACTCTCCTCAAAGGATTTACTACAATTAATTCTAGGACTCTGTTACAAATTGGAAACTTTATTTTTCAAAGCATTTGCAAAGACTGGGTACATTAAATAAATGCAAGATTTGAGTGCTGTTTGGGCAAGATGTGCAGCAGAAACCACATTAACACTATGTTAAGCATTGAGTGAGCAAATGTCATGCACTTATCAATGCAGCCTAAGTGCTAATACTAACTTTTTAAGTTACAAGGACCTTCTGTCATGTAAAAAGTACTTTGGAGGTTCAAAAGCAAGTCAAGAAGCCTCCAGGCTTTTTCAAGCATCTATTTTTGCAGTGTTTGCAGTGGGCAACTCTGCTGGAACCTGCCAGGGAAGAGTGGTGATCTGCAAAGGCTGAAGAGATGTAAACACACACTTCAGAGGCTTCTGACAAGGAAACTAAGAGAATTTTGTTTTAGAAATTAAAAGCAAATATTACCTGAGGAAATCTGGAGCTCGTACGATCATGTGCTGAAAGTCTTCCAAGGACAGCTTGCCATCATTGTCCACGTCGGCCTCGTAAATCACCTTGTCACACACAAGGCTGACTTCTTCTGGGGTCAGTTCATTTCGGGTTAATTTGTTAACAGTTTTCTCTAGATCTGATTTGCATATGTAATCATCATTGTTGAAATCTGACAAAGGAGACAAAATAAATTTAAAGTGACAAAAGTCAGCATTTTACATGGTTGTTTGCTAAGACCCAATAGAAGGGTTTGGTTCCAAGGCTGTGATGGATTTTTATCAGTAGAACTCTCAAATCAGAAATGAAGTTACCTCTATCTACTTGTAAAAGAAATCAGTTACAAAATAAAAATATCTTAATTTCTCCTTTTTATACAGAAGAGTAACAATTGTCAGTAGTTTAATGACCAAACATAGCCTAGCCATCATTAAATCATTCCAGCAAGATTGTGTTGGTTTGATACATTGTTTGTCTTTAGCTGATCATAAAGAAAGTAACTATAAATGGTACTTTAAAAAAAAAAAACCTTTACATTTGTCCTTGGAGAACAAAGCCTGCAGTGTGCTTCCCTCCCTCCCCCTCCCAAATCCACCCTACAGATTCATGGCCAGCCAAATCCCCTGTGCTGTATTTTTCCAAGCAGCCCCTCAGACAGAAATATTTCTTAAATGTTTATCAGCTCTTGAAAACTGCAGATAATTTCAGGTTGTAAATTTTGTAGTAAATCTTAATCCCAAATAAATTAGAGACAAAAGGATAAAGAAAACCAGAAGTTTTTAGAAGAGGGAGTGTCGCTGTTGTACCAGGAACAGCAAGAAACGACACAAGAACTTGATCCAGGAAGAAAAGGAATTATTTATTTAATTTACAGACTGGTTTTTATATCTTAGCTCGCTTGAATGGCACAAGGCCATTGGTCCCTGACCACCCACCTCCTCAGAATGATTGGTTAGATCTTACAACACCCATTTCAAAATATTTCTCTGGTCAGTATCACAATACTGCACAACAATCTTGCACCTGCAAGATAAAGGGATTAGTTTACAGAAACTTCTGACTGTTTTCAGCCAGTGTCTGTGAGAAAGCAAAGACTTTCTCACAGACAGAGGCAGAAAGCTGGAAAATCTCTCTGCAACTCAGCTTTCAGCGTCCACAAGGGAGAACATTCAAATGCAATTAAAAGAAATGGTAACTAGAAAACATTATGGTGACAAAGTGAGGATGTTGCAGCCCTGCATGAAGCTGCAGGATTTCCCCGTTTCCTTTTTACGCATGTCTCACTCACCATAAATTTTAAACGCATAATAAGCTTTCAAGTCTCTGGGAGCCATTTCACTTAGCACAGAAAACATGTCCAAAAAATCATCTAAAGTCATATTGCCGTCTCCGTGCTCTGAGAACACCTCTGCTATCCGCTGTCGGAACGGGTTGTCCTGGGAAACAGAGCACAGGAGCAAGGGAAGGTCATCCTTACTAGCACTGATTTCAGTGCAGGTAAGGCAAGTGGAGCGAGATTATTTTTGCTGAATCACCTTTCTGGCAAATTCTCCCCTTTCTGCCTTTAAGTTCTTGTCTAATGCTGTGTCAGAGGCAGACCCAACCACCCCCTGTTTAACCTCTGTGCTGTTTCACGGTGTTTTCTGGGAATTACTAGAAGCTTCCAGAAAGACTTTTGACTTCAGTAGCCCGAATTGATTTCTATGTCAGCCTCCCAGCAATTAGTCATGGATGAATTATTTAAAAAGGGTAGATGAAACTGAAATGTGTCACTCGACTCGTCTGCTCGGTACCTTGAGCTCTGGCATGCTGCCGATGAGCTCGTAGGGAAGTGTCACGGCGGGTTTGTCGGTGTAGTCAAGGGGAACGAGCTGCGGGGCCAGATCTCGGTACCTGTAAAACAGCCTGAGACAGAAAGAAAGGCTCGTTAGCTGAACGAGCTCTTGAGACTTCTGAGAACAATGTGTTTGGCTTTTCCACCTCATTTTGCACGCTTTGCATCCATTACCAGACGGAGATCAGTCACTAAGTAACAGTTACTATGTTTTTGTTGGGAGAACCAATATTAAAGCAAGCAGAATACTGTAACTGGTGAAAAATACAAAGCTTCATTATAGAGCTGTTAGGTGAAAATGCTTACACAGGACATGCAGCCAAACCCTTACGAGAGGAGAACAAGTTCATATTTTCAGTGAGGACTCTCGGTCCCACCTGAACAGAATCTGATCCTGCCTTTATCAGATCCTTTGGCCAGAGATTAAATAGGGAGTTCAATGAGGCACACGAAGGCTTTGCTTACTCGCAACATGCATACAGAAGACTCACCTCAGAATTTCTTTCCTTGTGAAGAATGTGCAGTCCTATGAAATAAGAAAAGGTATAACATGTAATGACAGTTTTTAGCATGCATTAGGCCCAAACTTTTCCCGTGCAGTGACTTAAATGAAGTTATATTGTAGTGTACGTGTAAGTATTGAAGATTTCTTTTTGGCATACAGTTAGGAATATTTTATAACCCTTTCTCTTGATGTAAAAATCAAACTATGTTACTAAAATCTTTGCTGCAATTCAGTACTTAATAATTTTTAAAAGATGATGTTTTAAAAAACCCAACAACACCTTTGCCATTATTCAATGTTATGTCCAAACAGCCCTTTAGTTTGCTTTATACCTGATATGCATCCAGTTGCTCTTGAGTGAAAATGGTTTGCTTGTTGCCCATTTTGAGCTGGGAATACTGACTCTTGTCAGTTCTTTCCTCAAAGGCACCTCTATAGGTCATCTGGATATTCAGTTATTAAAAGCTGCAACAATGAGGTTCAGGTACAGCAGAGGATCAGGTAACCACCTGCTACAGGCTGCAAAGTATCGTAATAGGAGCATTTCATCAAATCTTTAGTCTGGCTGCTCGAGGCTCTTATCCAGCAGCATTCACCTGTCTCCTGTGTGCACCAAGACTCGGGTTACAGTATTTAGCCAAATAAGTAATAGCTGCTCATTAGTGCCCTTCAGCTGCAGGTAGACTCAGTGGATCCTGTTTTTCATGCCTTCAGATATGGTGAATTAACTGAAAAGTGTTTAGGAGTGTTTTCCATCTTCAAAATTTAACACCAAATGATGGAAAATTGGTAACTCCTCCTCCTTCTCACTTTTTTATAGAATCATAGAATTGTAGAGCTTGGAAGAGCCCTTTTAGATCACGGAGTGCAACCATTAATGCAACACTGCCACGGTCACCACCATGCCATGTCCCCAAGTGCCACATCCACACCTTTTTTGAACATCCACAGGGATGGTGGCTCCACCACTGTCCTGGGCAGCCTGTGCCAGTATTTTCCCTTAATGCACATTGTTATAACACACTAATGCTAATGGTAGTTTGTACTGGAGGTAGTACCCCTAAAGTCCACTCACTCCTTTTCTTCTGCATCATCTGCTGATGTATGTTACTGCTAATTAATGGTTATTAGCATGACATCCATCCACACTGATACATATACTGAAAAGATGTGTGAGTGTATAGTTCATACATGTGAACAGAAATGTCATGCTACAGGCTGTATGAAAGACAAAAAAAACAAGGAAAGAAAAAGGAGGAACTGGCTGCACAGCACGTGGCAGGCTGCTTTTTCACGGATCTGTAAAGTCTCTGTTTCTGGGTCACTGATTCCCTCTGGCTGGTGGAAGATCTGTTCCCGGGGCAGGCTTGCTCATCACGGCATCTTCACATCGAACAAACTATCTGGAATGGTTCTGTTCAGGGTGGAACAAGAAATGTGGGGAGGGATAGGGCTGGTTTCTCCTGGTGTAGCCTGGATTTCTGGGTGTTCTCCTCAGGGCGACTCCGTCCCGTTGTCCACAAAATCAGATTTATTATGTGGTGTGCAACAAGCCAGTAATTACACACTTGAGAGAGACATTGATTATTTGCACAAGCCTGGATGCTTGGTGGGTTTCCACAAATCCAACACACCCCACTGGACTTTCCATGCCATTATTTACAGAAGTTCAGACTTAGTCTTTTTCCAAGGTCAGCCCCTCTATTAAGATTATTTAATAATTTCCAAACAATTTAGCCAATCCCTAGCTAACTTCTCCACGTGCTCAGGGAAGGGTCTGCACCTGGGCAGGGTCTTTTTGACCCATAGACATGATTTTAAGTATTATAATGAAGATAGTTCAGCTGTAGGATATACAGACCTTGAGTCTTTTGCCAAATTATCAATGTATACATACATATACATCAACATTTTTATTTACTACAACCCTAAAGCTTGGTAGTTACCATATGTCTTTGACTAAGGGCTGCTGTCTTGCCACTCATTAGGTCTCCTTTCTTGCTGATTAGATTTGAAAGCATACAAAGAGTTTACATCAAAAAACATTCTAATTTAAGATAATCTTGACATGTTCCACATTTTGCAAGTCCCGCTTCGGTTCCCCTCACGAAGATACCCCCGGACTGGGCTCACTGGTCACTGCACGGAGGGGGCGGACGGGGCTCGTTGCCGGTTCTCCTCACGGAGGTGCAAGGCGGCTCCTTCCCGCCGCGGTTCCCTCACGGACCGGGCGGACGGGGCTCGTTCCCGACCTCCTCACGGAGGTGCAAGGCGGCTCCTTCCCGCCGCGGGTCCCTCACGGACCGGGCGGACGGGGCTCGTTCCCGACCTCCTCACGGAGGTGCAAGGCGGCTCCTTCCCGCCGCGGGTCCCTCACGGACCGGGCGGACGGGGCTCGTTCCCGACCTCCTCACGGAGGTGCAAGGCGGCTCCTTCCCGCCGCGGGTCCCTCACGGACCGGGCGGACGGGGCTCGTTCCCGACCTCCTCACGGAGGTGCAAGGAGACTCATTCCCGCCTCGGTTCCCTCACGGACCGGGCGGACGCGGCTCGTTCCCGACCTCCTCACGGAGGTGCAAG